>RJWT010040164.1:0-12501 GCA_004365215.1 Cuniculus paca
ATGGAACACAGGTACAAAGATCCTAAGGCAGAAAAGGGAGTGGTTCTTCTGGGAAACTGGAGAGAAGTCAGGATTTCCAGAGTGCCCTGAGTTAGGGATGGGTGGGAAGGGGCTGGACTGTCTAACCCAGGTTGATTCTGGTCATTCCAAAAATGTTGTGTTTTCTTCCTAAGTGCAAAGGGGGAGGGTCATCATAGACATCAAAGATGGAATGACATGATATGATTTGCATTTCAAAAGGCTCTTCTACTCCTGAATTAACTCATCATTTAATCAAGTATAAATTTGTATTTACTACTTATGCCCAAGTTTGGTGGTTCTCCAGTAAATATTGTGTAGCAGTTAAAGATTAGTCCTTATTAAAGACTTGTTGACTTATAATCAGCTTCAGGAACTCACTGAACATTTACTGAGCCGCCTGATCTTTGCGAGTCATTACGATGGCTCCAGGGATATAGATACATAACAGAAAGGACACTGTGAAGGAGTTCATGCTTATGGGGAGGAGAGGGAGCACAACATGTACTTAAAGTTAAACGTAATTTGAGTCATATTCTAATAGCCTACAGAGTCACAAGGTTCATAGGTCTGCTACAGTTCTGCAGGATGAGAACCAAAAGGGGAAGGGACAGCGGTTGAGCTGCTTGCAGGAGCTACAGTAAGACAAGAGCCTAATGCTGGCCCCATTATGGCAGGAGGCTCTCCTCTCCCATTACAAGAAGTGGTGACTGCTGGCAGTTCTCCACTCCCTGTTGAATGAGAAGTCTGTGTAGTCCAGTTCCAGGCCTCCAAGGTCCAGGGCATCTGTACGTCCGGTAGCTACACTGGCCACCAGGAAGTCTAGAAAAGGATCCCTCTCTGTGCTATTGGACAACCTGTAGAGCTAAGCGAGGTCAGTGCTAAAGAAAAAGCTGTTTGACAAGGAGACAACCAGTGCTCTTCCGCTCCAGTCCACAGCTGAACGGCTCTGGGAGCTGGAGGGGAAGTGGCCTGGAAGCTGGATCCCCAGGGGGAGGACTGGAGTGTTGGTGTTGGGGCCAGCCCTGCTTTTTCCCCATCAACATCAGATGCCAGCTTCCACCAAATCTGAATTCTACACAAAATAAAGAGACTGCAGTGGAGTTAAAAAACAAGGATGGAGAGGCAGGAGAGATCATGAATAGAACAATGTCACAAAGTAATGCTGAAACTGAATTTTTACAATTAAGGCTTCCAGATGTTAAAAACCATGAGCTAAACAGAGAGCAGTGAATGTCTTTCAGAGGGATAAGGAATTGATTCATTCATAGCAATGATAAACATGTTAGTAGGCTAGATTTTAGAGAAAGTAGGTGAGAAAATAGAAGTAATGAAGCTAAGAAAGAAGACAGAAGCATAAATGAGGAAAAGAATTGTGTCCTTGAAAAGAAATCTGTTTTATCTTGGAGGAAATAGGCATCACTGAGCGATTCCAAGTAGGGAAGCAACATAATCAAATTTGCTTTTATAAAAACACAAATCTGGCCGGGGATTTAGCTCAGTGGCTCAAGTGTTTGCCTGGTAAGCACGAGGTCATGAGTTCGATCCCCGGTACCAAATAAAATAAATAAATAAATAAATACACAAATCTGGTGGCTACAAAGAAATAAGAGACCTTGTTACTATGGATGAAAATGGGAAGCCAGAGATGTGGTGGGGGAAGCAAATGTGGAGGAGGACAGAGGTGTGAGCAATGTCAGGTCTGGCAACTGGTTTTAGGAGAGAAAGTAGGGTAGAAAGAGTCAGACAAAATTCACAGTAAATGTGAGAATCATCAATTTAAATGCATTATATGGTTGATTTGGGGGAGAAAAGGATGAGTTCATCTGGGAATAAATTGACTCAAGGTAGAGTTTGTACAACTTTTTTCTGTAAAGGACCAGACAGTAAATATTTTATGTTTTCTTATAGCCTAGCAGTCTCTGCTATAGCTACTCAGAGTCTCTGCTACAGCTACTCAGCTCTGTCTTTGTAGGGAGAGGGCAGCCATAGGTAACATATAATACAAGTGAATGAGTGTGACTGCATTCCAATATATAGGAAAGGGTGGGCTTTATTTGGGCTACAGATTGAAGTTTGCTGATCCTTAGTTTACAGTATCTAGGAAACATTGGATAAATGTGACTTACATATTTAGAAAAATAAATCTGAAATTTAAAAGGGGAGCTCAAGTTTAGAAAACAATATTTGAGAAAAGGCAGTATATAAATCACGAGTCATTCATTGATAACTCAAATTCCATCCAGTAGAGATCGTTTGTTGAGCCAGAAAATAAACACATATTCAAACTTAAATTTGAATGTCTTTAGGTAGGCAAGAACTCTTCTTTTTACCATAAAGTCTACTGCTCCTTATTGTACCCTGTCTGCTGATTCACAGTTTCATGTTGCTTTTTCATTCCCTGTTGTCATTTGAGTTTTCATCACCTTGCACTGATAATGTTTGAGTTGGAGAGTAGAATCAAAGGACAATTACTTACACAATTTAGAGAATACCTACACTTGAAGGGAAAATAGTACAAAGAAGCTCTAGATCTTGGTTTGAAACAAAAATGACTTAAAGGAGTTTTGCTCAACCCAAGATTGTTGAGGGATAAATCCTTTGAAGACCCAAGTTAAATGCTACTTTATTGTGAAGTCTTTGACAACCATCCCCAAATTTCCATTAATAAGAACCCTTGCCTTCATTGATGCATTTATCTCCATAAAAATTAGCATTTGCTCCCTTAGAGCCTTTTATTGTACCTAATTCTTGTCTTTCCAATCAGTTTATAAATCCCTTGAGGCCTGGGGCTCCTTGTTTCTTACATTTTAGGATTGCCCATAAATCCCAACACAGTAATAAATGCATCGCAGACATTCAACAAATAATTGTTGATTGTATATGACTTGCTTTTGAGACAGAATGAGTACTAGGTGGTGCTTGAAGGAAATATCATACTTGGCTTTATATTTACGTTTCTGGAACTTCCATGGTTTAACCAGGTTCTCATCAGTAACCTGTCCATTCTTCTCCCTTTTCCTGCCCTTTCTATAAATTGATTTTTCTTTGGCAATCTCATGTAACCCTAGACTCAATCCATCCCACTACATGTGGGGTTCCTGTCAAGTGTTCTACTTTTTCTGTGATAACTTCTCTTCTTTCTTACTTTTTTACTCTAATACATTGTCTTTCTGACCCAAAGAATTATTTAATGAATTTCACAGAAGATGTATGTAAAAGAAACCTTCCTCAATTTAATCATAAGTGAGCACTGAGTTTTTGAATTTGAATTTGAAACTGCTTTTTGAGGAAGAGCTAATTCACTGCTAAATGGTTAAACAACTGAGTCTCCATGGGAAGCCTGGAAAGATTAAATCCATGGGTTAAGGGGTTGACTGAAGATCTCTGAGGAGGCCATTGCCTCAGACTAGGAAGCTCTTCCTGTCAGGCTCCCATCATCGCTCAGCACCTGGAATCATGCTGACTGATTCTCCATTAGATTCTACACAAGACTCAGTGTAGAAGGAGTTAGCTCCAAAAAGCTTCCACTAGGAAGTTTTCAATGAGTAATTCCCTTCGTTTTTAATAGTGAATTTACCCTTTTCAGAGTATAAGTTCCCTTAGAAGTAGACTTCCACATTTAGTGGCATGAAAATTAGTGTACCTATTAAGAAGCTTGCTTACTTTCATGTAGTTGTTTGATGCTCTTCAGACATTCAAATTTGAGAATAGAAATCAGGGACTGCTTCTTCAAGGAGTTGCTAACAAAATACTATTTCAGATATTTTACCAATGTAGACTAAAAATATGTTTTTGTGTAATAAGTTTCCTCTTGCACGAAACACAAAAATGCCTTTTTGGAACACAGCAGTACATTCAGGACTTAACCAAAAAGACTGTGTTTCTCAGAATAATTTGTAAATCTAAAATATAACAGAAGGAAAAATATGTATTAATAAACATAAGCCTAGGCTTTCAAATAAATTCCCTTTAACTGTATGCCCACAGCAGCTGGTAACCTTCTGACACTCTTATCTCCTAAACTTTTTGTTTTCTATCCATCTGTTAAGTATTAAATGATGTCAATTCTGGCCTCACAATTCCAGCTCTGCCCCCATCGAAGTAGACTAAATAGAACCAAATTCAATTACTACATTAAGATATATTCTGCCTTACTGAAAAACAAAATATCTCCTTTTTACTTTAAATCAAAAAGCATGCTTGAGTTAAGTCCCTTCTGATAACTGCAGCTTCTGAGAAATAGGAGGAAAAGTCAGAGGTATAGGAATTCCTTCTATGTACTTTCAATGAAATTTTCTCTTGGATACTGAAATCTCTCCCTTCAAGAGATTACCAAAGCTAATTTAGGAATGTGCCTATTCTGGCCACAATTGCATCATATGGAATCTAAGACAGCAAATGTGGTTTGGGCTTGATACAGTTTGAAGAAGCTGTACATCTGCACAACTGGACATGTTAGGAATAAAAGTTGCATTATAGAAACATGTCATTAGTTTGACCAATAAAATGTGAGAGTTACTGCATGTCCTAGGAGAGAGGAGGCTGAGATGTGCACAGAGAGGGTGAGGAGGATGGATGGCAGCTCTCCTGAGCACCCATCTGCATGGTATGAGCCAAGGGAAGTTGAGAAAAGACCCTGTTCAAAGCTCCCATCCTATTTTACATACCCTGTCAAGAACCACTGAAGCCATTCCTACATCACAGAGCATCACTACACTTAGATAGTAGAAATTCTTTTAACAGGAATAGGCTACTGTTGTTCATTAGCAATAGTAATCTGACAAATCCGATTCATACAATTCAGGACCAGTAAGCTGCCCCACATCAAGTCATGATAGAAGCTACACCCTAATGAGAAAATGCCTTTATGGACTAATAAGTAGGGTTAGGCACTAGTTAGAATGAGAATGAATAGCATCTTTAGACTCTCATTGCTGGGAAGAAGACCAGAAACTCTTGCTTTTCATTCAAAGTATGAGATCGGGTTTTCTTTTAAATTCTACTTGTAAAATCAAAAGAATTGGGCAGGCAGAAAATCATGGAAATAGAATATAAATGTCAGAAGTTTGACAGTAAGGAAAAAGAAGTGCTAAGAGATGCCTTGGATTGACCTTTAACTTCCTACTAAATGACCCTCTCCCACTTTTCTCTAGGTAGCCTCAGGCCCTTGAGCTGCAAGGTGCTCTAGCTGGGTTATGTGGAAACCTGTGTCTGCCTTTCCTGGCCCCATTGCCAGTTCCAGCACACTTCTGGGTGTAGATCAGAAGAAAACTAGTTTCTGTTGAGCCAGGGATCCTGCTGCTGCTGTGCTTTTGTTCTAATGGTAAGATCCCCTACGGAAGCCAAGCTAAGACAAGAATTCTCTTGTATGTAAATGTTCTTGGGTGGAAGTCCCAGCAAATCTTCCCTTTTATGAGGAGTCTATGCTGTTAGGTCACCATCTGCATGTTTCTACAGTCACTGGAGTCACCTCCAACTTGGAACCTCAGACAGGGGGTGCATGAACCAGGTGGGGGAGGTGCCCCTCATTACTCACAAGCAGCAGTCATCCCCTGGGCTTCTGAATCACCAGCTTTTTGATGGTGATCAGAGAGCCAAGAAGGGACTAATTTAGAAACCAAACAATGTGGTAATTGGCCCTGGTCACCAGGTTACCTTCCTTTTGGAAGGCCGCTGTTTCGGATTAGTGGGGCCTGGATCTGATGAGGACTAACAAAGTGTAACAAATGATCAAAGCGATAGTTACAACAGTGCGAGTGCCCAGTGATTGATCTGGATGACATAATAATGATAAGCAATGAGGTGAGGCGGGTGGTGGTCCCCTCCAGGTAAGGGTGCAGTGGGTCCCAGACGGGTCAGGACTTTCCTGTGCATAAGGAAAACAGGTCATAAGGTGGGGGCAGATGCACGTGGAAAGGAGAGAAGGAAGAAAGCATTCACACCCGCGGCCTTTGGTTACGAAGAATAATGGGTTGGCCTGTGGGTAACGATAAGGTCCTTTTTCAGAGATAGAGATAAAGATTGCTAGCCCTGAGATTATTACTAACCCAGCTATGAGGATTATTATGAAAAAATCAGCTTTTAGTAAAAATTTGAATATAAAGAGGACTCACTTAAAGGTACTTTTAATAATCTTGTTTTCTGAGTAGCAGAAAAATTGCCTCTGTAAAAATCAATAGAAATAGATTCTAAAAAAACACATGTACACCCACATACATAGCAATCCAAATTCTCACCAAAAGGTAAATAAATAAGCAAGATGTGGCATCACATGCAGTGGAATATTATTTAGCCTTAAGAAAGAAATTCCAGTACATGCTATAACATAGATGGACTTTGAGAAGTTTATACTAAGTGGAAGAAACCAGTCAAAAAAAATATGATTCCATTTACATGAGGCAACCATAATAGTCAAATTAATAAATATAGTGTAGTGATAGGAGCTAGGAAGGAGGAGAAAAAAGGGAGTTGTTAAAATGTTAGTCTTACAATGTAAAAAGGTCTGGGGATGGATTGCACAATACTCATGCACCACATAAACACACTTCAGCTAATGATGTCCACATATATGATTGTGGTCTCATAAGATTATATACCCTAATGCCATTGTAGCCATCTTGGTTTGTGTAAGTATATCCTGAGAAGTTCATGATGACAAAATTGCCAACCACCCATTTCTCAGAACGTATCACCTCATTAGGTGACTCATGACTATACTTAGCATTACTAAACTGCACTCGTAAAAATGGTTAAGGTGGTAAATTTTATACTACACTGTTTACCACAATAGAAAAAGTAGAGCCTAATAGATGAATTTAGGTATTTTCTTTATTTTCTTTTTTATTAGTAAATGCAGTATATAATGACAGCATGCCTTGTGGGGAGTTGGTACTTGTACATAAACAACTCAGTTCTACTTTAATCCCCTTACCTCACCTTCCTCTTCCCTCCATCTCTTTATTGCCTTCCAATTTGAAAAGGATCTATATCTTTACTTCCTATTGTCTATCTTTTACTACATTCTTCATTTGTATTTTAGGTTTCTTACATAAGAAAATATTTATCTTGTGTGTCAGCTTTATCTCACTTAACATTGTGGTTTTAAGGTACATCCCTTGTCCTACAAATAACAAAAGTTAATCTTTCTTTGTGGCAAAGTAGTATTTCATTGTGTATAAACAATTTATACACTTTATCCATTCATCTGCTGATGGATATATAGGCTAATTCCAAGATTTAACTATTATGAATTGTGCCACTATAAACATGAATATACCTGTATCACTATAATATGGTGTCTTTAACTATTTTGGAAAGATATCTAGAAGGGAAATAGCTGGATCAAACAGAATTTCTAGGTTTAGTTTTCTGTGGACTCTCCATACTGATTTCCATAGTGATTATATTAGTTTCCATTCCCACTAACTGTGTAAAAAGTTCCTTTCCCCACAGCTGTACCAGCATTTATTCTTATTTGCTTTTTTGGTAATACGCTTCTTTCTGGAATAAGATGGAATCTCAGTGTTGTTTTAATTTACATTTTTCTAATGGCCAGTGATGTTGATCATTTTTTGCATAGTTGTTGATCATTTGTACTTCTTCTGAGAAGTGTCTATTCATTTTTAGTTGCCCATTTTTCATTAGTACTTTTATTTTAGAAGGTCTGATTTTTTTGAATTCTTTGTATGTTCCAGATACTAGTCCTCTGTCCAAAAAATAGCGGCAAAAATGTTTTCCCGCTTTGTTAGTTGTCTCTTCACTCTTTTGGTTGCTTCCTTTGCTCAGCAGAAACTTTTTACCTTGATATGACCCATTTTGTTGATTCTTGACACTATTTTTTTGTGCTATTGGAGTTTTGTTCAGAAAGTCTTTGCCTACACCTACACTTCAAGAATTACCTATTTTATCTTTCAGCAGATTCACTGTTTCTGTTTTAACAAATTTAGATCTTTGATATATTTCAATTTTAGTTTAATATATGGTGAGAGAACTAGGCCTTTTATGGTAAGATTGGCTAAGGGCTTGTCTACTTTGTTTATTCTTTCAAAGAATGAACTCTTCAACGCATCAATTCTTTGTATTACTTTTTTAGTCTAAATTTCATTGATTTATGCTCTGATGTTTATAATTTCCTTCTTTGTACTAGCTTTGAATTTGTTTTTTTCTTGTTTTTTACGACACTGAGATGTATCATTAGGCTATTTATTTGGACTCGCTGTGTTTTTATGATGTGGGTATTCACAGCTTTCAGTTTACCTCTTTAGAGTGCTTTCAATGTGTCCCCAAAATTCTGGTATGTTGTACTGGGATTCTGAAGCCCACTAGAAACCTGATGTCACACAGTTTGAGACTTAGGAACTCAGGTGTCTCACACTGGAGTTACTGAACTCGGCTTCTGCTGCAGGGCATGAGGTATGTTCCCTGTGTTTATTTCCAACTGGAGGCTGCAAACATAATCCAAGGTACAAAGTGGAGGAAGGGAAAGAAAGAAAGAAAGAAAGAAAGAAAGAAAGAAAGAAAGAAAGAAAGAAAGAAAGAAAAGAAAAGAAAAGAAAAGAAAATTGGTTATTGTGTCCTGAAGTGCACAATTTCATCTTCTCACCCCTTGATCTCACAGAAGGGTCCTAGCTCTTTGCCAGTGAGCAACCCAGTAGTACCCTTGGGGAAGCAGTGTGGTCTGGGGTTGGAGACCTCAGTGTAGTGTGAAGCCCAGGTATGAATCTGCACTCCAGCACTCACTGGCTTTGTGATGCTGTTTAAGGTCCTCCTTTCTTCTAAGCCTCCTTTCCCCATCTTTGAAATGCCAATGCCTCACTGCTTCCTGAGCAAGTTTGCCAGAAGGATCTACTAAAGCATAGCTGTGAAAACACACTGTGAAGTGTTAGTCCACACAAAGGAAAGTTTTCTTTCTTTTTCTTTTTTTTGCTGATTACCATTTGGCAGATGCAAAACCTTGTGCTGTTGACACAATTGTCCTTATAGCACTTGGCAATTTGGACTTTGCTGACAGACAGTGGAAAGGTGGGAACATTTGCCTCTAATTTCAGTTTTAAAATGAAGTTTAAAAGTTTTTTTTTCCACAAAACTCATCTAGTGAGATGGGCTCATGTTTGGCATACCTCCCCAAGCACCTTCTCAGGCTTCCCTGACCCCTCACTAACCTCCTTCTCCAGCCTTCTTTCAAAACAAACAAACAAACAAGTAAATCACAATCCCTCCTGTTAGTTATCTGAATGAAGGTCTCAGGAGACTAGTGCAGCCTGACAAAAAGACCATTGTGTGGGAGTGGGCTGTCTGGTATCTCTATGCCTCATCTTGTCAAGGCCACAGAACTGATGTTAGTCCTTAAATCAGGTGATACCCAGATTACTTGCAATCACCCAGGTCCCACTTCACCTCTGATATTAGTTCAGGAATGCCCCAAATAGCTGTGCCTTATCACTATTTGGAAGCATGTTGGAAAATTGTTAGCAGTGAAAATATTTTCCAGAGTGCTGAAGTTTTTCTTTCTGGTGAGTTTTAAGTCTCTCTGAGACTCCCTATTCTATCAGTGCCCAACTTTTGGAACTCTAAGCATATTTAGCTTTAACAATGTGATCACTTAAATAGTTGACAGTAGAATTTAGACCTAGCTGCCTCTTCTCTCCCATCCTACCAATTGCCTGTGTGCCTTAAATTGTCAGAGAAAATGAAAAATTATCTCTAGTTGTTTCCAGACAATACATTGTACTCTTATTCTGGGTCAGAATCAGTATATCTTACATTGTGACAAAGGTCCTTGGGTCACTAGTGGGTGATTCCTACAAGTAATGCTTCTTCACACATATGCTTTAACTGGAAAATAAAACCCAGTTTCATAGCTGCACTGGGAGCTCTCTCCCTTCAGATCATTCCTGGGTGAGTAACCACAAGCTGATTTTTTCTTGTTTTCCCAACAAACTAAATTTCTTTTCAGACATTAATAGATTTCCATCTTGGATTTGTATGTCAGAAAACAAGTACCTTGGCCCAGAAGAGGTGACAGCTGTTTGCTGGAATACAGTAAACACACATTCCTCAGCATGCTTTAGACTTGACAACTAATCTATGTGGTATTCTTTTTCTGTCTTGAGGAATATCACCTTCCACAAGAATATCCTGTATGGGCCTGAAATCCCCTCACCAAAAGATTCATTCATTTGTGAGAGTTTCTGTTGATTTTCAGAAATTGTGCAATCAGAATACAAATATTGTTGCTGACAGTTAATGCCTTAGAAAGACTTTGATGAACCGAGTTTCCAAACTCTGTCAGAAAGAGACCCTGGAATAGGACCTGGGGTAAAGAACACTGAGAGTGTGTTACGGATCGATCACAGTGACAACATGCCTGCGAAAATCAGCTTAATAGAGGAAAAGATTTATGTTAGCTCACAGGTCTCAGTCTATGGTTGTTTGACTCTGTTGTTTTTTATGCCTGTGGTAAAGCAGAACATCATGGCAGAGCTGCTCACATCACAGTGGCTAGAAAGCAAAAGTGAAAAAGGAACCAGAGTCCCTTATCTCTTCAAGGCCATGCCCCTGGTCACCTGACTTCCTTTCACGCGGTCCCGCTGCCTGAAAGTTCCATTACCTTCAAGCACGGCAGGCTGATGACCAAGCCTTTAACCTATGGACTTTGGGGATATTTCAAGCCCAATTCATAACAGGGGGAAGAGGAGAAAGTAAGAAAACAATGAACCCTACATCCATTCACTCCTGCTACCTGCCATGTGCCTCCTATTTTGTGCTTTATGTAATCTTCATGATATTCCCATGATGTAAGTAATGCTAGACCCATTCTAGAGATGAGCAGGTTATGATTCAAAATCATACAGATGTTGACTTTAATCTCAGTGGTTTTTCCATCAGTACATGTAGATCAGATTCCAAAATATTTTTCTTTCAGTCATGTTTCTTGCAGTATGCACATTTTTCTACAATATATAAAACATGTAATACATATGTTAAACTAATGTATACTATAATTATTAAACTAAAGAATGTTTACTTGCATGCCACCTCACAATCCTGCCATATTCCAGGGAATACCAACTGCAATTTAAGGAAGAGACTTGCACTAAAGACTAATAGCTCTTGAGAATGAGAAAGAGCCAGAGTACAAGATGAACCAGCCTACCTGGGCAGTGTGTGCAGACCTACCCACACCTAAGATACTCATTTTGGTAATTCTATAGAAGATATGCAGATGTTTGTCTTAGTTACTTTTATTGTTGCTGGAACAAAATACCTGACACCCACAAGATAAAGGAGGAAAGGCTTATTTTAGCTCACATTTTTTAAAAAATTTATTTTTTTTTTATTTTTGGTACTGGGGATCGAACACTTGACCTCATGCTTACCTGGCAGGCACTTGAGCTACTGAGCTAAACCCCCAGCCCTAGCTCACAATTTGTCTTTTTTTAATTTTAAAGAGAATAAAACAGTACAAAACAGAACAAAGCAATCAGAACATAACAATGCAAGTAACACATGACCTCACAATGCAACAGGAAACTGACAGTGGCTACCATAAGGTCTCTCGTTTTCTTCATAATAGCTGTCCATACCTTCAAAAAAATACAATCCAACAAAACAAAATAGTATAAAACCAATCAAAACAATAGAATGAGAGCATTATGGGACTTCAAAACAAGACAATAGGAAATCAACAATGGTTTCCATAGTGTCTCTTGTTCTCTTTAAAATAGCAGTTCACACCCTCATACACAGTGAAATCAAATGACAAGAAAACAGAGTAAAACCAATCAAAACAAAAGAATGAAAGCATTACAGGACTTCAAAAGCAGATAATAGGAAATGGACAATGGTTACTAAAATGTCTGTTTTTCAAAATAGCTGTTCATACAATAACACATAATAAAATCAAGACAAAGCAGAACAGAGTAAAACTGATTAAATAGAAGAATGAAAGCATTATAGGACTACAAAATGAGATAATAGGAAACCAGCTGTGATTACCATAATACATCTCATTATGTTCAAGCTAGCTGCCCATACCATCTGACACCATAAAATCTAACAAAAGAAGATAGAACAGAGCCAAACCTACCAAAATTGTGAACACACTACAAGAGTTCAAGACAAGACAATAAGAAATTAACATTGGTTACCACCTTCTCCTCCTAGGTGTTTCCTCTCCTATTGCTTTTATAATATCTATTGTGTATTTGGATCCCACTAACTCCTGTTTTTTATACTAGTGTTCACCCATATAAGTTCAAACTGTTTCACCCATGAACATGATCTCCAGTTGCATCCAAAGAACCTCAAGGTTATCCTACTTTGTAGCTGGGTAACTTTCCATTGTATGAAAATGCCATATCTTTCTTATCCATTCTGCAGTTTCTGGGCTAATTACCCATGCTTTTTTCTGGTCTTCTGTTGCTTGGATTTCTCCCTTTTAATTTTCAGTCTATGAATTTCCTTTCATGTTAAATGTAT
>RJWT010040165.1:0-12529 GCA_004365215.1 Cuniculus paca
CCTGTATGCTGGGCATTAATGCCAGTTATTAGATGGAATCTTTCTAGGCTGGTTATGGTAAAGTGCACCTGTAATCCTGGCACCCAGGAAGTTGAGGCAGGGGATCAAAAGTTCGAGCCCAGCGAGGGCAATTTGGAGACTTAGTGAGACCCTACCTGAAAGTAAAAGATTTTTAAAAGGCTGGCGATTGCAACTCATCAGGAAGGTCCTGGGTTCCATTGCCAATAGCAATATTCACAATAACAACCCAAGGGTCCATCCATGGCTGAATGGTAAGCAAAACACGCTACGTACATGCAGGAGACTATTATTCAGTCATAGAATTCTAGGAAGGAAATTCTCGTGCAATGTGAACAAAATGAGGTGAATGAAAGGAAGGAAAAATGCTGCAGCAGGGTTGGACCTTGATGACATTACGCTAAAGGAAAGAATCCTGTCTGTCATAAAAAGACAACTAGTGTATGAGTCCACATATACTAGGCACCTACAGGAGTCAGCTTCCTCCAGACAGAGCAGGGCCCCCGGGAGGGGATGAAGGGTGATTATTGTTTAATGTGTTTTGTTTCAGTCTGGAAAGGCAAGAACATTCTGGAGATGCATGGTGGTGAAGGAACAGCAATGTTGAATGTACTTAATGCTACTGATTGACCGTATACTCAGAGATGGTTACTATGGTAAATTTATGTACACTGTATCTCTCCACAGTAGGAAAAAAATGGATCTTTCACTCAGAGAGAAAACCTTTTATGTAAATGGATCAGGAGCTGGGGATAGAGCTCAGCAGCACAGCGCCTGCCTGTAAATGGATCAGCACATCAAGCTTCTGAGGAGATTTCTTAGAAATGTTTGGTAGAGGCCTGGTGTGGTGGTGCACCCCCATAATCCCAGCACTCTGGGAGGCTGAGGCAGGAAGATTGCTTGTTAGAATTGAGCCTGGGCAACTCAATGATTTAGAAAGACCCTGTCTCAAAATAAAAGATTAGGGCAGGGCGTGGTGGCTCATGCCTGTAATCCCAGCACTCGGGAGGCTGAGACAGGAGGGTCATTGAGAGTTTGAGACCAGCCTGGACTACAAAGTGAGCTCAAGGCCAGCCTGAACAGCATAGTGAGACCCTGTCTCAAAAAGACAAGGGCCGGGAATTTGGCTCAGTGGCCTAAGCACCTGCCTGGCAAGCAAAAGGTTGTGAGTTCAATCTCTGGTGCCACAATAAATAAATAAATAAATAAATAAATAAATAAATAAATAAATGATTAAAATAGGGGTAGGACCTGAGGGTGGTGGAGCAGGCCTGTGACCCCAGCACTCAGGAGGCTGAAGCAGGAGGATCTCGGTGAGTTCAAGGCCAGCCTGGACTATGTAATGAGTGTAGGCCAGCCTGAACTACATAGCAAGACCCTATCTCAAAAAGAAATTAAAAATAAAAAAATAAATACAATGTATATACCATTGTTGTCCCCTAATTGACGTGTTTTGAAATTTTGTTTTAGTTTTTTCTTTTTTTCTTTGAAATAAAATGGATTTGGAAATAAATAAATAAATAAAATAGGGCAGGGGTGTATCTTATTGTGAAGCCCTGGGTTCAATTCTCAGTATCAAGGAAAGAACAGTTTAAAAGAGTAGAAATGTTTTAACCCCTGACTGAGTTTACTTTTTGAGATGATGACTTCATTGTCAGAGGCTGACAAACTGATCGTGCATTGATCCGTCAACCAACACAGAACAGATTGCAACACAGTAACAGAAGGTTTACCAACTAAGCAGTTTTCTATCTCGTAGATCAGGGTTTTTCAAACTTGAATATGCACAGGAAGCACTCAGGTGGGTCTGGTTAAAAACGCGGATTCTGTGTCAGTAGGTTTGGGGTGGGGTTTGACATTTCTCTTTGCTTAATCAGTTCCCAGGTGATGCTGGTTCTACTGATTCAGGGACCCCGTTTTAAGCAGTGAGTGTGCAGACTTCTCTGTACATAAGATTCCTGTCCAGCCGGGCATGGTGGTGCATGATACAGGAGGATTGCTGTGCTTGAGGCTAGCCACGGCTATGTAGCAAGTCCTTGTCTCAAAAAACAAAACAAAACAAAGAAAAGCTAGAAAAAGAGAAGTTAAAAAATATTAAAAGCAAAGGATTTCTTTTAAATTTCTCTAAAAGAGTTTTCCAAGCTGGGCATGGTGGCGCAAACTCCTGTTACCCCAGCACTCTGGGAGGCTAAGGGAGGAGGATCCTTGTGAGTTCGAGGCCAGCCTGGGCTACAAAGTGAGCTCAAGGCCAGCCTGAATGGCATAGCAAGACCCTGTCTCAAAATGCCAAAAAAAAAAAAGTTTTCCAGTGGCTCCACATTGCTCTCTTTGGAGGTTCACAGGGGGCCGATGAGGAAGAAAATTACAGTGCCTCCACGTGTATGGAGTCTGGGCACTGAGCATCGGTCACAATTGTGCATGCGCATGTCTATCTGTGGCCAGCAACACTGTGTCTCTCTGTGCCAGGGGCTCCAACTGACAAGACTTTCTGCTCCTGATAGGGAGATGTCACAGATGCCAAACCAGAACTCTCAGCAGCTCTGACCTACTTGACTGTGTCTTTCTCCTCTTTCCTGTTCCCTGTCCTTTAATCAAGGCCTTATCATTTGCCATCTAATTATTTTTTTGAATTTTATTTTATCTTAAAGAGAAAAAAATTAAATGAAATTTCAAAACACAATAATTAGAGGGTAACAAAGGTTATTATATTGCATATTATTATCTTCAAATCAGTTACTCAGAGTACAAATGTCTGCCTTAATCTTTTGAACAATACTAGCACAAACCTTTCTCTTTAATGAACTCGGAGAAATCAGGATAACTATCTTAACTATCATATGTATATAACTATCATATATATATAACTATATATATATATATCACATATATATAACTATAATATATATATATTATTTCTTCCAGCTTCTGACACTAAGGAGACAATACAATGTTTACACATGTATGTCTGATTTATTTCACTTATGAGTATGGTCTCAAGTTGCATCCATTTTTACCAATAAAAGCCTCAGGTTTATCCCTCTTTATGGCTGAGTAGTGCTCCATTGTATAAAAATGCATCTTTTTGATCCATTTCTTGGTCAATCGGCATTTAGATTGTTCCAAGATCCAGCTATTACAAATTGTGCTGCTATACACATGGGTGCACAAAAATCATTGTGGTATGACGTTTTTAATTCTTAAGGAAAGATACCCAGAAGTGGAATAGCTGGGTCAAATGGGACCTCTAGTCCTAGTTTTTTTGAGGCATCTCCACATTGATTTCCACAGTGTTTGCACCAGTCTACACTCCCACCAACAGTGGACAAGGGTTGCTTCTCCCCACGGCCCTGCTAGCATTTGTTATTGGTTGATTTTTTTATTATAGTCATTCTTTTTGAGGTAAGGTAGAATCTCTGTTGTTTTAATTTGCATCTCTCAAATGATCAGTGATGTGGAACATTTTTTCATATATTATTTGCTGTATTTCTTCATCTGAAAAATGTATATTCATCTCAGATTCCCATTTTTGAATTGGGTCTTTAAATTTGGAAGATCTGATTTTTTTTTAGTTCTTTATATGTTCTCGATAGTAATCCATCTGAGGAACAGCTGGCAAACATTTTCTCCCACAATGCAGGTCGTCTCTTCACTCCTTTGGTGGTTTCTCTTGCTGTACAAAAGCTTTTTAATAAAATACTATCCCAGCTGTTGACTCTTTGTAATAGTTCTTATGTGATCAGGATTTTGTTCATAAAGTCTTTGCCTACACCAATGTCTTCAAGAGTTTTATCTATTCTATCTTCCAGCAGATTTAATGTTTCTGTTTTCATATTTAGATCTTTGATCCATTCTGAATTTAGTTTAGTGCAAGGTGAAAGATATAGGTTCAACTTTACTCTTCATCATGTGCAAAGCCAGTTTTTCCAACACCATTTATTAAAGAGGCTATCTTTTATCCAGTGAATGTGTTTAGCACCTTTGTGAAAGACAAGGTGGCTTAGTATGTCTGGAGTTGTTTGTGCATCTTCTAATCTGTTCCATTGATCTTTGGGTCTGTTTATTTGGCAGTACCACACAGTTTTTATCATAGTGGCTTCATAGTATAATTTCAAGTCAGGGATTATGATACCACCAAGTTATTGAAATAGCTTCCCTGTTGATTTCTTTGCCTCCAACCCATCCCCATCACTACTCTGAGAGCTGGTTGCGGTATTATCAAGAGTACACTGTGGGTTTGACTGCATTTCTGTCCATTTTCAATTCATTTGCATTGTATTTGTTAGTTTTTGTTTTTCGTTTTGAGACAGGGTCTGGCTCTGTAGCCCAGGCTGGCTTCAAACTTCCAATCCTCCTGCCTCAGCCTCTCAATGCTAAGATTACAAACGTGCACCAGCGTGACCAGCATTTGAGTTACCTCTCATTTCACAGATCTTCTGAACTCAGAACACTGAACACTCACAGCTCACATAGCGCCACAGAGTGGCAAATGTTTAGCCCCTAAAGTATATTGCTGAATGCTGGCCCCCATTACAGGGGATTGAACCCAGAGCCTTCATGCTTGGCCCTTTTTTAAATTTGTTTCTGGGAATTGAACCAAGGGCCTTTTCCCTGAGCTACATGTCCATCCTTGTTTTATTTTGAGACAGGGTCTCATAAATCATTAATTTGCCTGGCTGGGCTTGAATTTATAATCCTTCTGCCTCTGCCTCCCAGAGTGCTTAGATTATAAGCCCAGCTTCAGCTGAATATCCTCAAATCTGGAAGCATAGTGAATGTACACTAACAAATAACTCGCAAAAAAAAAAAATTACTTTAGGGCTGGGGATCTAGCTCAGCAGTCTAAGTGCCTGCCCAGCAAGCACAAGGTGATGAGTTCAATCCCCGGTGCCGCAAAAAAAAAAAAAAAAAAACTTAAGTGATTGATGCCTTTTTGCTTTGTGGAGATCACCTCAGTTATTATTTGTGTCCTTCCCACTATATATATTTCTCCATATAATAATATATAATTATATATATGCGTACATTAGCTTCCTTTCCAGAAGAGAAAAGGATGACAGAGCAGGACAATCCAACCCAAGGGCCATTACCAGGGGACTAGATCAAGAGGCCAAGTGCAGAGTATGATGGTGTACACCTGTATCTTAGCACTCTGGGAGGCTGAGGCAGGAGGATCGCAAGTTGGATCACAATTTAGCAAGACTCTGCCTCAAAATAAAAAATAAAAAAAGAACCAGGAGTGATGGCACACACCTGAGGCAGGAGAGTCACTGTGTGTTTGAGGCCAGTCTGGGTTACATAGTCAGACCCTGTCTCAAGTAAGAGAAATAATGATAATAATAATTAATGATAATAAATTTTAAAAAACTTTAAAAGAACTGGGGATATAGCTCAAGGCCCAGAGTTCAATCCCCAATAGTGTAGGTGGGAGGAGGAGGGAGCGGAGGAGAGGGAGGAGGGGGAAGGTATCAACCCCTATAGCATCCTCAAGGGTTTGCTGTGTGTAAGGCCTGCACAGAATCTGGAACATGGATATCTGATTCCAGGCCTGCACTCAACTTGCCCAGTATTAATGGGATGTCTCCATTTTTTGCAGCCTGAACCGTTCCCTCCGAGCAGAAATATAACTTTATTTATTGTCTTTTTCTTCTGAAATAGACAGTTATCGGTTTTGGCCCCTTTTCCCTTCCTAGTAAGTGCCCAAATCTGAGCCAATGGAAGGGCCCGGCTCCCACATCCCACGCCATGCCCCAAGTGAAAGCCCATGTGCACCCTGCCATGCTAAGCCCAGCACCCTAAGATGGGCTGAGCACAGTTGGCCTTGGGGATCTGGGGGCCTGCCGGGCCTTGGAACCTTCCCCGGCTGCTCAGTGGAGTCTCAGGTCCTCCACAGCCCATGTGGGCAGCTCAGAGCTGGCAGCAGAGAGGAGTTGCATTGTGTGGTAGCTAAAGAGTGAATCCAACCCAGAGAAGGCAGAGCCAAGAAATGGATCTGTGTTGTTTGAGTTCTGGATCAAATTGTGCCTGGATCTCCACTGAGCCAGTAAGTTCCCCCTACTGCTTCAGCATGTTTGAAATCATTTTATTTCACTTGAAACATTAAACTTTCTAACTGAGACACTAGTTAGATCGCAAACTGCAGGATGGCAGAGATTCTGCCCCCACAGCACCGCTGTATCCCTGGCAGTCAATGAGTAATTTTGTCAGCGGAGAAATACCTTCTAGAAACTTCCCAGTGCTCACTTATCAGCCAAGAAGCGCGGCTCTGTAGAAAGTGACCACGTGGGCCTGGAAGCCAGATCTTACCTCTGTACAGAACATCTGCTCACCCAGAAGTCTCCTGGTAAAAATGTTGGGATTTAGAGAAAGCCTAAAAATTGCAAGCCCCTTCCTTCTCTGCAAGACTTGAACCAGAAGACAGAAGGAAGCTATATGCAAACTGAAAATAACCTCTATTATCGATAAAGCGGATGTTAGAGAGCAGGGCTCGTCCTGGCAGTCACGTGAGCTGCCCAGGGCGAGACCGATGGGCCGATCGGGAACAAGCAGCCAGGCCAAGCTTGGGCCGCCCCTTCGCACCCTGCAGGAGCTAAGCTTGCGCCCAGGAGAAGGGACATGGATGCGAGGCCCCGTGCTGCTTCTGGGCTCACCTGTCGGGTTGACTCCCTCCTCCTCCCTGCCCCAGGGAGGAGCTGCAGTGCTGTGCTAATGGGACTCGGGGCAGAACAGAGAACATCAGAGGGGAAACGCTCCGTCTCCCTAACGCCAACCACATGTGATTCAATCAGCTCAGTGGATTCTGTTGACTTTTCAATCAACATGGATTCAGAGTGATAGGATTTGAATATAAAACATGGCTCTCCGTGGAATCACTCACACGCCACGGCAATATAACATTGCCAAAGGAGTTAGAGATCTTTAAACTCACGCAAAATTCCAAGGAAGGAATAAGAATTCATACCAAAATGACACAGCCAGGGGCACCGGGTGCCCATCAAAGACATTTCAAGAGTGCTGAAATCTCACAGGCTTCCCACGCCGGCTGTCAGTTTCTCTCTCGATGATCTCAGAGCCACACAGTGTGTATTAGTCATCAGAGCAGAGCAGAACCAAAGTTTAACTCTTGATAGCGCCAGGGGAAATGGCTCTTCCAGGTGGATTTCAGAAAACAGGGGAATGCTGGATGTAGGAAGTCTGGTAGCAGGTCCCCAATTTCCCCACTGTCAAGGCTGGGGCTGTGAGCATTGTTCAAAACAGACGTCAGTTAGTCAGCTACATGCTTCGGGTTTTACTCAGCAGGGTTCTTCCCCGCCTCTCCCGCGCTTCCTTTGCTGAGGTGTTTTGTTTTGAGTTTTAAGGTAAACATTTCCCATCCAGGCTTCAGGCAGCTTCCTCGTGAAACCATTGTTTGTTAGCTTTGGTGGGTGAACTCATTACCAGTTCAGCTGGACAATAATAAAGCCCCCAGTTAACTAAAAGTATAGTTAAAATATAACAGATTTTACTGAAAACTGCAGCGTGAGCTGTTTAATGTGACTGAGCCCAGTGAGAACTGGGGTACCCTGACCCTGGCATGGATCTTCACTGTTTTAGCTGCTTAGGCCAAGCTTTGTTCTAATCCTGCACAGCTCCCCGCTGGGCTTTCCGCTGGAGGTCACTCTGCTGGCCAGGCCTGGGAGAGAACCCAGCTAATGATGGAAAGCGAGGACAAAGTGGATTGAGACAGCATGTTCCCACCCGAGCTTCTCAAATGTAAAGCGATTCGCTTAGCTCTTACCTGCCCCTATTTTTACCATCAGAAGCTCTTTGATGCCACTTTAGCCATCAATAATTGGCAATGAGTTCTGCAATTAACAGCTGCCCCGAATCAATTCCAAAGATGCTGCACAGGGACCACTTCCAAAAAAACAAAACAAAACAAAAAAAAAAAACCTGCTTGGGGGATCACTCAGCTGCCTACCTGTCCTCTGACCTTTTTTCTTACCTCCTACAAAACCATCCGCTGGAAGAACCTGAAATTTGAACCGTGCACCCACATGCCCAGTCCTGACGCTGCAGTAGATATTTGAGGAGTGTTTGGATTGACTGACTGATTGATGTGTACCCAGAGGAAGGTATGGACAGTTCCACTAGAAGTTGCTGTGACCCCAATGACTCATGACTCCTTTCTTATTTCAGGCCAAAGACCCCAATGACAGATTTGGGTAAGAAATGTGGCCTCTGGGAAAAGCAACTGAAGCCTGATTACTCCCAAGAGGAGATGTAGTAGGGAATCGCCGACTGTGACGGGCGCCCCTCAGCCTTTACTACTTTATCTGGCTCCTAGAGAGCACCAGCGAGGGGCCCCTAGGCGGCTGCACTTCTCACTCAGCCCCAGGGATTATGGACACAGACCAAGGCTTTGGTCAGCTTCCCACAGCTCCTGCTCACCCAGGCGTGGAGGGAGCCCTCCCTTTGCCGTGGCCCCCACAGGCCCCACAGTGCTGAAGGCTGTGGGCCTCCCTTCACTGGAGAACCAGCACATTCTATTTTTAGAGACATTCTCCATTCTGAGCAGACATCTGCTCTGTCTCTCCTCAGCTCCCGATCTGGCGGGATTGGGGCAAGAGACATTCCCAAGGCAGCAGCAACCTTGGAGGGAATTCGTGGTGATTCAGGGGGTGGGGGAGAGTAAAGCCGAGAATCGATGCCGGAACCACAGGAAACTCAGGCTTGGATTTACGGGCCCGCCTTTTCCCTCGTGATGCAGCACATGCTTCTTTAAATCAGCCTCGGCCGGAGCAGCTGTCATGGGGCCAGGTGTTTATAGCAGAGCGGGAGCTAGCAGAACCTTGGAGATGCCTCTTCCGTGTGTCCTGGCCCAGTGGTCTACGAATCATTACCTGGGCCTGAGGGCAAACTCTCCTGTCTCCTCTGTGTGAAATGCCTCTGCCTCAAAGAGGTTGACCGTTGTTGGCTATGGAGAAAAAAAAATAGCCAGAGTTGCTATTTACACCCTGAACTGCAAGCTGGGTAAAAATAGCGCTAGCAGCTTGGTCCAGCTTCAAACCCCACTGCAGAAAAGATTATTTTTGGAAGAGAAGATTTTCCTCTCCACCCACAGATCTGAAAATGGTCACCTCTCAGGAAGAGAGGAGAGGCGATCCCACACAAAGGTGAAACACGGCCCCTTTGCACCCAGCCCGGGACAGCAGGGCAAAGCCAGCCTGGAAGTGGCCTCCCCTGACAGCCAGCTCAGGCCCCAGCATGGCGCGTGGGTGACCTAGTTCAAGGTACAGTGAGGATTAATTAACTCTGAGGATGTGAGGAGAGGAGCTGGCTGAACCTCCGTGCCACTGTCCTGCTGGTTATCACTCTGCTAAGTTCCTTGCCTTTCAAAACGAAGGAGAAAAAATTGACCAAAAAAGTACATAAGACCCCAAAAATGATAGCTTTGAGACTATGGGCCTGCAAATTACTTTCTAGTCTTCTCAGGATCATTTAGAGGCATGGCATGGCTATAAAATGATGAACGAATTCCCATAAACCCAGCTCAGTTCCATCTCTGTATTTTAGAACCCCTAAGAGCTGGGTGCTGAAAAACTCTTCCTTAGGTACTGCTAGAACTTGGGACTTGGTGTCTGGGGCCATGGTTTAGGGAGTGACCCAAATGACAATCGGTGGAAGGAAATCCACTCCCTGATATGCTCTTCACTCTGCAAAAAGACTATTTTGTTTTGTTTTTGTGGTGCTAGGGACCAGCTCCAGGCAGAAACATGTAAGTATGCAGTTACGGGACCTATGTAACTCTGAGGAAGCAGACCCGTGTGCATAGTTCTTACCACATGGAATTACGGAGAGGGCATGCAGAAAGCAGCAGAGATCAGTGACATTCAATTGCTCCTTAATCTGAAAGTGCCTGGGACACCCAGGGCCGAGCCCACTAGGTGCTGAATAAATACTTTTAGCAGAAGGAGAATATACTCCCCCTATCTTCACCTGCACCTCCTTCTTCAGAGAACCAGCAACCAAAATGGATCCTCCAGGATGAGGAGACATACTTAGGCATGTCTAACACCCAAAAAGGTGGGGAGACTACAGCATACCACTCCCTGACTCCCCACAACTTCCCGCCTCCGCCCCCCCAGACATCATTGCTGGTCTCAAAGTGACCGTGTGGACGACAACAGCTGGGTCAGCCAGAAGTGCACAGGATGGGGATGTGCCTGCTTGGACACACAGGTGGCCGTCTGCAGCCTGCCCATTCTCCTGGCGTCATACAGACCAGGGGTTTAGTCCTGTCTTTGTCACCTGCTCACTATGTGACCAAGTCACTCCATCTTTTTGAAATCTGTTTCCCATCTGAGGGCAGAATGTCAACACCCACCTGTTGGGTGAGGTGAGGAGGACAGGAGATGGCAAATACGGGGCATGTGTTTGGGGCCCAGAACACAGGGAGAGACCATGAACCCAGGCTCCAGGAGCAGCTCTGGGTCTCCTGGGGAGCCCTAGGCCTGGTTTGGGTGTCTATCCTGCTTCCTGTTGCCACATAGTGATGAGTCTACCAAAAGACTAAAACCTCAGCTGCCCCCAAAATGCATTGCATTTATAGAGAATTACGTCCTTTTCCCACAGTCCGAAGCCCTCACTTGTGCTCCCCCGCCCACTTCCACCTTTCGGTAGTAGCCACATCGCCAAGCCTCATCGAGTAGCCAGAAACAAGATCATCGCTGTATTCGGATGTCTCTGCCAATGGGCAGCCCTGGCCAGCTAAGGCCTGGGTCAGCGCTGGCTTCGAAGCCGAGGGAGCCCACAGAAATGCAACCCCACACTCCATTCCAAGGCACATCAACCAGGGGTGAGGCTGAGTCACAGCTATGGAAGCTATTTGTGCTCAGGGCTCGGAGCCTCCCCCAGGACCAGGGAAAGACGGCTAAAAAGCCCTTCGATCAGGACTGCTTCAGATTTCTATTTCCAAAGTTGAGAAATCCAGGTACTGCTGACTGCTGCCCAGGGTGAAAATGAGCTCAGGTCTGTCTCGCACTGACCTCTCACGGAGGATTGTAAACCAAGGTGGCCGGGATCTTCCCTGCCGGCCTAGGTCAGCTTCCTTCTGAGTCAGCTTTCTTCGCCTCCCTATTAATAGCCACCGCTTTGGCTGACGCCACTCAAAGAGTGATTACAATTGACGAATACATCTTGAGCAAGGAAACGGCACCCTCCCTGAGTGGTTATCGAGGGCCCCAGAGCGCATGCTCTGTCCCGAAGTGGGGAGGCCAGGCTGTCTTCTCCCCAGAGGGGAGGCTAGATAGAGGCCAGGAGCCTGAATGATGGGCCGCAAAGGCAAGCCACTGCCTTGGGGTTTCTGTCCTCCTGGGCTCTCCTAGTTGAGGGCAGGAGACACATATGCAAGCCTTTATTCCCCTGCTATTCCTGGGCAGGACTGAAAAAGTGTGGCAGCTGTCTTGTCCAATAATGCAGATCCCTCTGCCACCCTGGATGGCCAATTCCGGGCCAAACTGGGGGGTGTCTCTCCCAAGGTCACCTTTCTCAGTGATGACAGTAACAAGGTGGCCTACTTACAGAAGCTCTGATTGTCTAGAAGAGATGGGTGATAGAATCAGTTTGGGCGCCAGGAAAAAAAATTTTTTTTCATGCTTAACCCTCCACCCATTTCTCCCCAGGGAAAGCAGAGAAGCAAAACTCTCTTTAGCACTAGATTCGTACTGATAAGCAATGTCCTCAGGTCATCCTGTCATTTATTCCAGCTCTTCCAGCTCCCGATTGGCTCTAAATGGGAAGAACAAGCCAGCTTAGAAGCCAGAAACCCTGGGTTCAAATTCTGACTCAGCATCTTTACTGAAGAAACTTAGTAGATATATTCTACTTTTTTGAATCTCCGTCTTCTCCTGCATAGAAGAGGGATAATAAGATAGCCTGAAATGGTTTTAATGTAAGTGACATGAGACAGCTTTGCTTAGTATAGTACCTGGATATACTTATCAACAATAAACAGTCTTGACTTTCTTTCCAGAAAATAAATGATATGGAAACTTGAGAGCAAACCCATGCCATCCAAAGAGCTCACATTGGTGAGGAAAAACAAAAATCTTCAGTCTCTCTAAATGTGCAGGCTCATCACATAAATGTTTCAAGTACAGATAGGTTTGTAGGAATAAGCAGAGCTGTGTTTCCCTCCTCTAGGTTCACACCATCTAGAAATCCAGAATGGAGGACCCTGGTGTGTCCTGCGTAGGCAAGGAGCTCCTGCCCCATTTACCTTCTCTCCTGACCGGAAGTCTCACCACCAAGTCTTGCCATCGTAAAGGGCGGCACTGAGGAGGGCGGGTGAGCAAGGGTGAGGAAGGCCTCCGTATGGTCCTCCACTGTGCACTTATCAGCATTTCAAGGGCTCCTTAGAAGAATCAGGTCACCCAGACCTCAAGGCAACGCCGCTATCAGGAAGACCAAAGGAAAAACAAAATACCATGCATGCCCTGTTTTATACCCTACTGAGAAAATCTGCCCCCAAATA
>RJWT010040166.1:0-12472 GCA_004365215.1 Cuniculus paca
GAAGGTCTAGATTCTGTCCTGTGCGTCTCCTTGAAAACACTGAACCCTCAGAATCTTCTGAATCTCCCCAACCCTGGAATCTGACCCAAATGTCTGCCTGGTAGGTGGCACGAAGGGTGTCCCATTTGCCATGGCAGTGGCATCAGGGATTAGATCCTGGGCTTACCCCTCCTCTCAGATCTTCATCCCATTCTGGCAAGAGAAAATGAGGACAAATAAAAGTGAGAAATTCTCCTCTCAGAAGAGCATTAGATGTCTAGATGGCTTTGGAATAAATAAAAGTCTCCTCAGAGCCCCTGGCCAGCAGTGACAGCAGCTCTAACTCTCCACAAGACGGTTTTTGTGCCTCCAGGTGGAAGTGAGGGGTGTCAGCAGTAGGCTAAGTCAGGCTCTGATGGAGGCAGCCCTCTATCACTGCCTAATGTCCCATCAGCGTCTCTGTGGAATGGCCATGGCAAATTGCCTCCTCTGATAGCCATCCTTCCATCCCTCCTGGCCAGTCAGAGGAGGGTGAGGGGCAGGCACTGGCCTCCCCCACCAAGGCTGAGAAAGAGCTTCCCCTGCAGTTCCCTGCCCTGTTCTCTTCCCTCAGTAATTCTGGAGACAACCTGTCCTGAATTTACTCATTTTTGCCTAGCACAGAACAAAAGCAGAGAGGGTGCTGGTGACTTGGTCAGTGAAACCAGCAGTCCAGAGATGCATGTCCTGAATGAGCCCAATGTGTCAGGAATAAGGGGCCCATTTCCCGAGAAGGGCTTTCTACCAGCAGGAGCATGTTACACCAGAGGCCTTCACCTCGGCAATACAGATGATGCTTGAGTGCTTTAGGTACTGATGGGCATGAAATGGCAAGAGAGATGAAGGCTGGACTCAAGGAAGTGCCCTCTCCAGTAACAGATGGGGGAGAGGCCCTGAGAAAAGTCTTCAAAACTTCTGCTAGAAGCATCTCTTGGCTTTGCCCATCAATCCTTTAGCAGATTAGCCTCCACTAGGCAGTCAAGAGGAGGGCAAGACCTGGCTCCATCATCACTTTATTTAACTGATGGCTGCTTTCGCTGTGAGGGGCAGTTAGCACTTCATTTGTTGAGGCTGGAAAATGGATGGGGCCAGGGAGTTCTAACCGAGTGCTGAGGGGAGGCTGAGGCTGTATGGGGTGACATCAGGGCCTTAGGAACATCATACTGTGAGAAGCTAGGGGTCTCTGAAGAGGCACTCTTGCTCCATTTTATGAGACTTCTGCCTCCTGGGGGTTGATGCTGGCCCTCAGTAACAACCCCCACCCTGAGTTCTTTAAACACTGCCAGTGAGGGGAAGGGACACTATTAGATAATATTCAGTCCAGCTTTCCTGTTAGTGTGGCATGGATCTCTGCATGGAGTCATGGTCCTTGTGCTGTCCCTGTTCTCTCTAGGGCTAGGGTTTATGAGGCAGTGGGCAGGCAGGTGAGCCTCCTCCCCAGGTGGGTGAAGTAGGTTGGGATTATAGATCCAAGAGGAGCCCCTGTGAGTATGAATCCATCTCCCTAGAAGGAACCCATCAGCCTCAAACATACTGCAAGCACACTTATGATCCAGCACCTCACCATTCTCCAGCCTCTCATCCTATGAAATCTTCAATGACCCTGGCCTGGAGGCAATGGCCAGGACATTAAGATCGCAGAGGAAGATCATGGAGAAGTGGAGGCTACTTTTATCTCTGGGGACACCAGAGAGACAGACCTCAGACAGGGTAAGCAGTAGGGCTGGGAGTTCTGGCTCCCTAGGCCACACAAAAGGACAAAACCAGCAGGAATGTCCCTTTCCTCAGCCTCTGTGGAACATTTCTCCTTTCTCTCCTTTGTTGGCATGAAGCAGTGCCACGTTAGGCAAATGAGGAAACATCCAGCCTGGATGGGAGATGGAGGCTGTGAGATACGGCAGGAAACAGAGGCAGAGATGACTTGCAAGGATTCTGGAGTCCATCCCAACTTGGTCCAGGACATAGAGAGATAGGAAACACTGTGGCCATTCTGGGGATGACAGAGCCCAAGAATTCCTTTTAAAAGATAGCAGGATCTCTGTGGAATCCTTACTCCATCTTATAGTTTGGCAAACTGGGCCTCAGAGGTGCTCTGTGCTAGGCCCCAAATCACATAGTAAACAGCAGCACCCGTGAGACTGAAACTCAGGGCTCCTGGGTCCTTGCATGAGGCCATCCTTGGCTTTGTCTGGTGGTCAGAAATGGCACATGACTCATCCTGTTTTCCACTTGCTGATATGGGGCCAGGAGAGCAAGGCAGGTACCAGGACAGATGCAGAGGGCCCCTGTGGCCTAGAGCTGGCCTTGAAAGGGACCCTGAAGGCTGGGAGTTCCTGAAGCTGAGCCTAGTCTCACCCCTACAGAGTATGGCCATTGAAGAACTTTGCTGTGCTTCAGGTTGATGGAAAGTTTGGCAGGGGGGCTGTACCTGGGTAGGAAGACAGGAATCTGGAAGTTGTGTGAGGTCCCGAATACTTATTCCCACTACCCGAAGGGCAACCCACCACTATCACAGCTATGGCCAACAGAGCCCTGTCCGACAGCTCCAGGACACCATCTTGCTGAGGTCTTAATTTCTAAATGAGCAAGAAGGAGCTTTAGGGAGGGATAGGTGGAGGCAGAGACTCACTGAAAGAGACAGAGAGATCTCGGGGAGGATCAGAATGTGGACTCAGCAGTTTGCAACAAGCCACTGAGGTCTTGCCTGGAAATCCATGACAGCTGCCGTGGGGTGGCTGGGAGCAGGCCCTGTACACGCAGGGCTGACAGTGAGTCAGACACAGGCAAGAGTGGGCCCCTGTGGGGGATGGTAGATGTGCCAAGCACGCTCAGGTTCCTTGGAGGGTAAGGCATTGTCAAGTATGGCTGGATGAGTAAGGATTCTGCCTTCAGAACTCCACCTAACTGTCTTCCAGATTCCTGTGCTGTCTTTCAGCAGCCAATGGTACTTTCAGCTCTCCAATGGTACTCGGGGCTCCCTGCAAGCCCCAGCCTTACAGCAGTGCCCCCAACACATGCATAGCTATAGGTGCATGCACGCATGTACACATATGCTAGTGCGCGCGCACACACACACACACACACACACACATACTTGCTCCCCATTCAGCATGGCCCAGCTGCTTATTACCTAAAGCTGGACTGGACAACTGAGGTCATCTGACCACAGGATCTGCTGCCCCTGCCCTGTAGACCAGCTCTTGGCAGCTTCGTGAGAGCACTGAGTTACAGAGTCTTGCCTCAGTTACACAGGAAAAGGCACAGCACTGAGGGGTTGGACTCTACACTGAAATTCCCCTACACCTGACCTCCCCTGGGTACCTGGGTGTTCATTATACAGAGGAAAAGGGCCTCCCTTAAGCCACTGTGCAAGTGAGAATTCTTAATGCTTCCTTCTGAAAAATGAATGAAAATAATAACTCACATCACTATTCCCCCTTCTCCCAACCCTTTGTCCTCAGTACCTACCAGGTACTGGGCTAGGATTTCTAATCCTCAAAACAGCCTTCTAAACAGAGCATTACTCCCATTGGACAGATGAGCAAACTCAGGAACCTGTAGCTCTGAGTGTCTTATTTAAGAGTGGCTGGGAAATAGCAAAGACAGACTCCAAATCCCGATCCAGCTCCTCTTGGATTGATGCAAGAGGAGCATATTGTAGTCCTTTTTTTTTCTTTTTTTTTTTTAGTAAGCCTATCTTATCTCAATATGCAAAACTACGCACATGGCATACAAATTACTATTTCCTGCCCGCTCCCAGGGTGGCAGTGCAGCCTTTGAGTTTTACCAATGATCCAAAAATCCAGCTCTCTCCTTCTTGCTTCTGCTAAGCCTCCCTGCTCTGCCTGCCCTACTAAGGTACCTCTAGGCAGGGTTTTGCAGGAGAAAGCTGCAGATTTGTTCCCATGTGGTTGGATCCCAGGAATGAGGCAAGGGCCCTCTCCCCACTCTTCCCTTCTGTGGACCCCAGTACAACAGAATGAACATTTGCAAGACAAGGATTGCTCTCTGCTGCTGTAATATAGGAAGGCTCTCTGGAGGTGGAAGAGAGAAGGATGTTTGGATGAAGGGAACTTTGGAGAACTAGTGAAAGGCGTCAAGGGAAGATCTGCTCCCGGGAAAGCCAGTGAAGCGTTTAAGGTCTGCTTTGTTATGAGGAGTGAGGTCTCTCTATTATGAAGGAGTCCACTGCACTAGAGCAGGCAGGTCAGGAGGCTGGGAGGTGGGTGGCAGGACTATATTCAAACTGTGGTCACAAATCATGGGAGAAATGTCCCATGAGCACAGGTTGGAAAGGACAGTCATCCTAGTGTCGTAGCCTGATTCATGACTAGAGGCATCACGCATCCACTGGGCTTGGGTGACCTTGAGTTTGTTGCCTAACATAACTTCATCTCTGTCTCCTTGGAGGAAAAATGGGCTCAACAGGCCCCTCATCTTCCTCTCAGAGCTACTAAGAGACCAGTGGGGGCTTGAGCCATTGCTGAGTTATAAAGCACTTATTCATAGAAAAGGTATACCTATGGTGTCCTGTGGAAGGAGGTGGGGCAAGATCACTGCCTTGGCACCTGCACACGCCACCTACACTGGGTGAGGTGGCCTGGCACATGCCAGACAGTGTGGAACTGAATCCCAAGTCGGGGGCAAGACAAAGATTGGGTCACAGTGACCAGTTGGCAAAAGTGGGGCAATGGAGCACAGGAACAGTGGGGTGGCCTGTGAGGAGGAGCAGTGTCCCAGAGAGATATGTGACAGATAGGGACAGGAGGCAGGGCCCAGGTCAGTCTGGAAGCTTCTCTTCTGTTATTGAGGTCTCTGGGAGCATTCCAGAGAAGAACAGATTTACCCATGGAAAACGGCAGATCACGCAGCTGTCAGCAGGGAGGGGATCCATGGGAGCCAAGCCTGTCTCTTCCAGGACCCTGGATTTCATACTGGTTTTTAAGCAACACATAGTTCTTTTTAAACTAAATTTGATGCTGATCTCCAATATATAACAGTGTGGCTGTTCTGATGGAGGGTGATAAACGGGTCCTGAGGCTCCTGGAACAGAGTCAAGGTACACATCCTGCACCATAGATGAGTGTGGGGAGGGATAGGTACGGGTAGAAGGCCTAGCTCCTAACAGAGTCTAAATTGTCATTTGCACCCTCAGAGAGTGACCGTGGTATAAACTTTTACAGTTGTGGGCTCCATACTCCTATCTGTTGAATGAGGAGCTCCTGATACATCAGCCCTTCCTGTATATCAGTTGCCAGAACAGGTGCAGATCAGAGATCCCACCTCCCAGGCTGCCCCATCATGCAGAGGGGGCTATTTATTCATCTTCCTGAAAAACTGAGGTCCTGGTCAGCTCATCTGCTTCCTGGTTCAGCTAATTGGAGTCACTCCCCCCACCTTCTTCTGCCTCTCAGTAAATTATGCGAATTCCCCCAGTCAGAGGCCTGAGTGATGGACAGCCCTGTCACAGCAGCCTAAGTGTTTGGAGAGCAATTGTTCTGGGGAAGGCTGCCATTCCTCAAGCCAGAGCTGTGCAAGCTGCCACAGAGACAGCCAGCCAGCCCCTGCCCCTTCCTCTGACCCTGCTGTACCCTGGCCCAGACACCAGCGCCTCCTCCCCCTAGCCCGTCAAGCATGGGTTTCCGGTACGTTATCCTTGTCATAACAATCAGAGCAGCCAAGAGGTATTGCTCTTAAACCCTCAACACACATTTTTATAACCTTTCTGTTTAATAAGAAAGAGACAGCTCCAATTAGCTGGGAATATTCTGCAGAAATGGGATTATTTTAAAAGCTCCGGCAATATTATAAAATAGCTTTAGTAAGTGAACAGCTGTTGCTGGCCCCGCCCGCCATGCGCACTGCGCCTCCTGCATCCTTGAACGGGGGCTGAGATGCTCCAGGGTCCCTGAGAACTGTGCTTCGATCAGGGATGTTTCTAGGCAGCAAGATGTAAATCATGGGATGCAGGACAGAGCACTCTTATCCCAGACAGATGGGGGACAGCTTACACCTTGCCCTGAAGTTGGACCATGGCCTTGTTAGAGTCCTGTCTTATCTAGAAAACCTCATGTGGGGACCCCAATGTTACCCCTAAAGGGCCTCCAGCAACTCTGTTGACCCTGTGGCCTATATGTGCCCCCCCCCACTGTTGACAGCACTCCCATCAACTGCCTGGGCTTTTCCAGCCTCTCCAGCTCTCTCATAAGGAGGGTAGAGCAAGGCCTGGTAAACCTGGTTCTAGCCACTGTCCATCTTCTGAGTCCACTCTTCCTGGGCCTGCCCCAGGGCCAGATGATTGTGCTACCTGAGAGCTCTCTCCCTCCTCCTTCTTGGGAACAGCTGCCATCCCCCCCTCTCAAGGTCCTTCACTCTCCCCAGGGCTCTCTGCTATTCCTTCTCTCCAGAGGGGCTATTCCTTCTCTCTAGAAGGGGCACTGTCTCTGACACCTTGCCTATCACTGTGGGTAGCTTTAGCACACCCTGAGTTCAAGCTGCCAGAGTTGAAGGGTGAGGTTCTGGAGGTCCTGTTCTTTTTCCCTTTCTGCCCTGCTGGCAGAACTCTATAGATAGGGGACATCTCCCATCTCCCAAAGCCCTGGGGCTATATCTGATCTATGAAACCAGTGTCAGCTGCTAGTTTTACCTGGGACACTGAGCAGCAGCCCAATGTCACTTCTTTCCTTGAGCTAGTGTACCCTCTGTGGGGAGGAGCTGGAGACAGGTCCTTGAGAAGGTCTTGAGTTCTCTTTGGCCTGCTGGGCAGAAGGGACAGAGCGCTCTGATTTCCTGCCCCTGTTGTCTGCTTGCCCCTCAACTCACAGCCTTGATGTCTTGTGATGCTTGGTCCTCCTGAAAGCTCAAGCTGAAGAGTTGGTGACATTTGAACAACTTTCAGGGATGAGCAGAGTTGGAAAGGACTTCAGAGTCTGGCCCATATCATTGTATAGTCGAGGAAATTAAGTCTGAGTGCAAGGAAGCTCCAGACTATGTTCTAAGATAGAAGAAGGCCTGAGCTGTCAGCTACAATCCAGGCATTTGACCCTTGTGGCTTCCAGCACACATGCTGATGCTCTGGGATGGGACTGAATGAGCTCTACCTTGGTGGCTCAGGTGACCACAGGCAACTGTCTCTTTTCTCTTTCAGGGACTGGGCGAGGTTCTGTCTCTGAGCACAGGAGTCCCAGGCTGATAGGGCACAGATGGGACGGGGTAGGGTGGAGGGTGGCACAGAGTTGCACAAAGCAGACTCCCATGGATGTTCTGTGACAGAATCAGGCAAGGACTGGGCCAAATGGGGGCCTGTTGTGGTCCCCCAGAAACCCCATTCATCCACCCTGCCAAGACCCCTGCAGGCCTGGCCAGAGAATGTGGGGGATGCAAGGTTTCCCTCAAGACTATGAGAAGAAGAGCTTTGGTGCCCAGGGATCAGCCTATGGTGAGCCACCTCTGGGGGCTGTGGCCCCAGCCTCACCAGGTCCAGGTCTCAGGCACACTCCCTGGGGAATGGGAACAATTTGAGGACATCCTTGGGAGGAGACTGCAGCCTAGGAACTGCAGCATGATGCAAATACACCATGTGCTAAATGGGGAAAAATGAATTTTACACCCAGACAAAGTGACTTTTATCATGTTAACGACCATGGTTTGCTCATCATGTCTGGTGCAGTGAAATGGGGCCTGTGGATGTTTTTCTTTTAGTTCTGCTTTTAAATGGAGGCATTTTCCCTCCTCAGAGCAGACAAGCCAAGCCCCTCAGATTAGGATGACACAAGTGCCAATTCAGCAAAAACAAAATGAAAGCTTTTTAAAATTTTTTCATCTGTGCCTTCCAGCAGAAATAGAGCTGAGAACTAGGAGCTGGGGTGTGGGTTGAAGAGCCCTGGCCAAGAAGTAAGACAGTAGTTCTGACCTAGCCTAACCCTGGGTGACCCGGGACCTAACTCATTCATTCCTGACCTGTTTGCCCATCTGTACCAGGAGGGAGATGTGCTGGAGGCAAAGGTTCTTACAGTGAGAGAGCTGCTCTGCTTGGTCCCTGCCCACGTGCTGTGTATGTGTCCATCAAATGGGACTCCCAGAGGGTAAACCAGGACAATCATTATTGACTCCATGGTGCCACCAGAGGCCAGTACTAGGTCCTGCATGGAAGGGGCAGATGTTTGCTGATGGAACCAAGGCTACTCCCCAGACTTTTGCAGGCAGTGTCCATGAGTGGGCTCCATTGGCCAAGTCCCTGAGTCCCCTTCTAGCCTGCATCTGGTACACACCATTGGCATATGGCAACTCCATATTGTATCCATCAACTTTCAGGAAAACACCATCTGATGCCTTGTGCAGTTGCCCAGCACAGCACCTAGCACCCGGCTCCTAGCTCCCAGCTCCCATGTCCCCATAAGGAGCCTGTGCGGGACCCATGGGTAGTGCACATCCAAGGCAAATGAAGAGGCTTTGAACTGGCATATCTGGGAACCTCTTCTTGACACCTGCTATGGAAGGCTTGCCCAGGTCAGACAAGCAGGACATTTGAGGAACGGGAATCAGCAGACAATGAGCCAGCCCCAGCAGAGGTAATTAATCAATGCTCCAGGCCTTCTTTCTGGGCAGCTGTGATCCCTGACTTGCCTGTGCCCTGCTGGAAGGCAGGGCCTTCACCAGGCTGATGGGAATGAACTCAGCTGCTGTCAAAGTCCTCATTGCTGGTCCGAACACCATCACCGATGCTGCTGTTAACAGTTCAGTGTTGCTGTCACCATCATAGACACCATGACCATCACCACCACCACTGCTGTCACTTTAACAGTGGCTCCCTAGATCAGTCAGTGTTTTACTAGATAAACAGATATAGCAGAAGATATACAAATGTATAAGAAATTATGATTGGCTTACAATGGCCACCCACAGAGTCAAATGAGGAAGAGTGCAGGGAGTGTCTACACACTGGAGACTGAAGGTTTCAGTCCAAGGTTGGAGATAAATGCAGCGTGCTATGTGAGTCCATAACAGTAGGCCGATGGGCCCAAGATGGGAGACTGAAGAGTCTACACTGGAAGCCAGGAGATGATGTCCAAGGTGAAGGCGAAGACTGGAGCTCCTCCAAACAAGCAGAAGCAGATCTGTCCGTCCTCATTTCCCCTTCACACCATCCAAGCACAACCCTAGGGTGTGGAATTGCTGAACTGATTTAGTTATGCTTCTTTTAACTGAACTTCTCAAGTTGACATGATAATTGAACCATCACTGCCCCCCCTCCCGTCCCCATTCAGGTTCCTCTGTGCTCACTCCTGCCTGACTCAGGGACCTACACACTGTTCCCTTCATTTGATTTTTCCCGCTATCCCAAAGGACACACAGGCACCTCATCGCAAGAGAGACTGAGCTACAGAGATAGGCTGAGGCATAGAGCAGGGCCAGGTGGCTAAACCAGGGTAAAAATCGGGCCTCCCAAGATTTAGTCTGCTACCACCATCCACCCTTTCCCGCCTGGCCCAGTGCCACCTGCTCATGGGGACCTATCCTCCCACCTATCAGTGAGGAGGGGCTCAGGCTACAACAACCTGTGTCTTTGTGATTTGAAAAAAAAGGTTTGTTTTGTTTTGTTTGGACTTCTTTTCCTCCATGAAATAGCTGAGGCTCTGCTCCTTGTCCTCCTCATGCTAAGGCAGATGACCAAACAGCCAAATCCTAGAAAAATAGCTGTCATCATGACTGAGGCAGAAAGGGTCCCTACAGGTCTCACACTCCTCACTCCATACCGCTCAATGCCCTGGCCTGCTGGGCAGCTTTTCTTCACCGCTCATGACACACAGCCCTGCTTGACCACTAGGAGGCGAGAATGTGCAATTCCACCTTTAGCCTGCAAGCAAGGAGAAGGACTGAATTTGGCTATTGCAGACAGAGGCCATCAAATTCCCTCTCTTTCTTGCCCTCTCCCACCTCCCAGCCCCATGTGTCCATGTTTTCCAGGGGATCAGCAGGATTGTGAGCATTTAGGTGGGGTTTCCTCAGTCTTCCTAGGATTACAGGCTAGGTCGCCTGCTTGGGGTCCTGTTCCCAGACACTGGAGGGCATTCCCTCAGGGAGGTTGAGAGGGAGGCGTAGAGGGGATCACAGAAGAGGATGCACTTGGGAAGAGGCTATCGAGCCGATGGCACTTGACAACCTGTCGTGTTCCTGAGGAGCCTCGTGGGAAGAGAGCCGGGTCCAAGCTGGGCTCTGGCCATAGGTGTGGCAAGTGTTGCAACAGGAGACCCTGGGGCAGGACCAGCTGGGAGGGTCTCTCAGGATCCAGGAAGGGAGACAATGGGTCAACTGAGGGAGGGAGCCAAGATAGAGGAGTATGACTGAAGTGGGCACAGAGAAGCCGCTGGTAGCAATGGGTGATGCCGACCAGCTAGCTCTGGACTGTGGGTCTTATGGTCTGTGCAAGTATTTACAGGGCATCCTCTGGACCACCCAGGCCACACACTACTCCTTCACACCTCTAACCTGGATGGGTGTTCCCTGCTCCCTGGTTTTCTAGGGGTTGGACTGTGGGAGCCCATGTGGGGTTAGAGATTTGTGGGTAGAGAAGGGGATTGGAACCCTGGACAACAGATCTGGATTACCAGAGTTCAGTCCCAGGGCTCCAGGTTCCCAATTTTGTGCTCCATCGCTATAGGCTGGGGCCAGGAGAGGGGTAAGGAGGTGGCAGGATGGGGACGAGCCCAGGTAAGGCCATCTCTAGTTTTCATATATGTTGCCTATGCCAGGGAGGGTGTGGCTCATCCCACATCATCCATCACTGAGCCACAGAAGGCTCCTCATGATCAATAAAACAAACAATTATCCTGTCATTACTGATTTCAGGCCTGTGGCCAGCTGGCTGCTAAAAGGGGAGTACTCGGGTGTGAGGGAGTCTCTGATGAAAACAGTCCCCACCTGGAGGGCTAGTCCAGAAGGGGACTGCAGGGGATGAGGACCATGGAGGCTGCCAGGGTGGACTGAAGACTGAGTGCTGTCTGGCAGGCCATCCCCTAGGGGGCTGTCTGAAGAAGTGGGGAGCGGGCCAGTCCCTGCCTGGCTGGGGGAGAGTTGCTCCTACTGTTTTGGGCCCATCCCCCTACCTCTCTCCCCTCCTTTTGGTGTGTCCTTCTTCCCTAGCAGCCTAAACTGGGGGAAGGGGACATTTCAGGGAAGCAGTCCCAGCCACAAGCGAAGAACCCTTTTCTGCCCCCATCGCACACCCTCATCTCAGGATCCCTAAATGCTCTGCCAAAATAATGCCTTGTTACTACTGCTCCTCAAAGTCCCATTATCTTGGATGCTCAGGCAGGCATGGTGTCATAGGCCATGGGTGTGGGTCTGGCTGCTAAAGGAGGCAGGAGCGACTGTCACCTTGGGACCTAGGTCCCTTGTTCAGAAAGATGCCCGGGGTCCAGCCTGAGAACGGAGGAAATGTGTTCTATGCCCCTCAGAGGGAAGGGCAGGCTCTGCTGAGTCAGCTGAAAGGAGCCAGGGCTGCACAGCTGTGGCCACCTCATCCCCCCAAGTTCTGCTCCCTGTCCTATTCCCAACCCTGCAGAGGGGAAATCTCTCTCCATCAGAAGGAAGGGACGAAAGGAGAAGTGATTTATTATTCTATTCCATTATGCCTGTTTCCAGAGAAACTAATTATGGTGCATTGTTGTATTAGATACTTTCAGAAAGATTACATTTTCTTACTTTGGCCGATAAAAAAATTAAATCCATCAGTTTTCCTAAACACATTACAGTAAAGACAGTCTTGCTCCTTGTAATTATTAATCAGTCGGATTTGGGGATGCAAAGCATTTGACTTAAGCTCAATACAGTCACGAACAATGTCCCAGGATCGCATTTTGTATTGAAACAATTTTTCAATTTATTAAAAAGTTGTTAAGGCAGCTGGGGTGGGGGGGTGAAAGAAGCTGCTGAGTCAGGGCTGTGGAGGGTTGGGGGGTATCTGGAAGCAGGGGGAAACCCCAGAGGTGTCTCATGCCTGGATCTACCTGAGGGGTCTTTTTTTTTTGAACTCACGACCTTGTGCTTGCTGGGCAGGCGCTTAGACCACTGAGCTAGATCCTCAGCCCTGTTTTTGAGACAGGGTCTCACTATCCCACTCAGACTGGCCTTGAGCTCACTTTGTAGCCCAGGCTGGTCTTGAACTCACAACGATCCGCCTGTCTCAGCCTCCCGAGTGCTGGGATTACAGGTGTGAGCCACCACGCCTGGTTTACCTGAGGGGTCTTTTCAAGTTAAAATGGACCCTAGGAACTGAATCCTTGTCCCCCCCAACACATACACCTACTCAACCTATGCGAATCCATCTTCCCTGAATTTGCCCTCCAGGATCTGAGCTCAAAGGGACAGCAAGGTGGCAGGAAGAAGCCACTCATAGGAAATAATTTGCTGTACTGAGGCCTCAGCCCTCATTCTGTGGTTCTGCACAGAGGGC
>RJWT010040167.1:0-12540 GCA_004365215.1 Cuniculus paca
CATCATGGTCTAGAAGGCCCAGGTAACTTTGGGTATCAGGCACTTGCCCTCATGCCTATGTGATATTTATGTTTCCCTGGTTGCTGAATACATTCTGGGGCTGGACACACTGATTGGTACTTGGCTAGAGACCATACAGGGAGAATTCCAGTTGTGAACTCACATGATAAAAACCATAGTCTGAAGTCATCCACACCACACAACACTGACTTTCCCACAGGCCACTTGAATTGTGTGCATGAATCAGTAACAGCTGCCTGGAGGTCATGGACCAATTGGGACAGATTGCCTTGAAATTGGAAAGAGCAAGAGGACACACCCTGCTCAGATTCCATCAGTATAGCCTATGCAGAAGCGAAACGGGTTGTGGCAAATGACTGTAGTCTCACCTTCATACTGGCAGTCAGGCCAAATTTTCACCTGTAAGGGCAGACAATGGACCTTTCAGATGTTGCCACAAGGCTATTGGTATAGCTCATCTTTAGGTCTTGCTCTGTTAACCCGGGACCTGGCCACCTGGGACAAGCCACACTATGTCACTGTTTCATTGTATTGATATTATGTTAACCTCTGATTGCCTTGCAAATTTGAAAGCTGCTGTACACCATCTAAAGGAAGCTTTGCTGGCATGGGGGTGGGCCATCAACAAAGAGAAGGTCCAGGGAACTGGCTTATCTGTCAAATTCTTGGATGTTGTATGTTCAGAAAAGACCAGACCTATGACAGTATGCCAATTACAGGCATACGTGGGATTGTTAGGTGTTTGGCAGATGTACCACAGCTGGCTACCTTGCTGTGCCCTTTATACCAGATGACCAAAAAGGGCACAACTCAGGGCTAGACAGATGCAGCAGAAGCCGCTTGTTGAATAGACACGGAGGAAGCTACTTTTCAGGACTCACCGAGGGCTGTTGCATAGGTGCAAACCCTATGACTCATTGACCTTAACCTCCATTTATGCTATCAGTGTGAATGACGATGAATTTGGCTGGGGCCTATGGCAAAAATAGGGGAAGCAGAGGAACCCTGTTGCATTTTGGTAGTAGTTGTGGAAGGGAGCCAAGAGCCAGTATTACTTGATTGAGGAACAGCAGAGTTGTATGCTGCTCTGCATGCATGTGAGGAATCATGGGGCAGATAGAGGGCTGAGTATGGAAGTGGACAGCCCAACCCAAGAAAAGAGTTTCACAGGTTCCCCACTCTCGTGCATTGGGGGACATACTTCCAACAGTGGGCCTCTTTGTCAACTGGTCTGTCAGAAGTAGATTTGGGACCCATAATGAACACAGCCCAGGAACTGGTCTGGGAAGACAAACTACAAGATGTGACCTGTAGTCCCTTTACAAATGGGAAACAGGGACCATTTGCTGATGCCAGATGTACTGATGGATCTATCTGTGACCCAAGTTGGCAACAGACAGCAATTGCTATCCAGCCCAGTACAGAAGTACTCTGGTTTGAAACAGAGACAGGCAGGTCAAGCCAATGGGCAGAGCTGTGGGCAGTGTGGCTACTTTGCATGAAGGAGAACCTCTACATCTGTACATGGACAGTTGGGCCATCTTTAGAGGGTTTACACTCAAGCTTCTGGCTTGGGCAGAATGACAGAGAGGGTACTGACCCTTGTGGGATGCCAACTTGTGGTGAGTTGTACGGGAGCATGGCCAAAGAGCTGACCATGTTACCAGGAAATGACTTAACAGATGCCTTGATCCGGCATTGCAGTGGTTGACTGCCAGGTATAGAGTCTGACCAAAAATACTGACTGCTGCATATGGGATGCTCCTAGGAATAGTGTCTGACTAGGGGCAAGGACCATAAATTTAGCTCTTTAGGCTGAAGTCCTTGCTCAACATGTGACCCAGGCCTTGAATGTTGCACATCTGGCCTTGATGTTGTGCATGGATAAAATTTCAGATGGCAAAAAAAGTGATTTTTGCAAAACCATATGGCCTTGATTTGTTAACTACAATGTAAGGAGGTACTTGTGTCCTGTTATGTATAGAATGTTACATTTATGCACCCCTGATCTTTAAGAAAGTGGGATGTGGAAAACCACTCAGACTGCTTCAAAACTCAGAGGCATCTAATGACACCTGAGGACGTGACCCTGCTTGTCTAATGCAGGCAGTTGCACAGCAGGATACAGTTATGTAAACATGACTTACCACAGGTAAACACATACACTGGTTATGGCACTATGTAAGAATGTAAATATGAGATAACAACCTGTATGAGAAATATACAATAAACACACAGGCAGCTCATGTGCTCTTGTGCTCTGCTCTGCTTCATGCTGCCTGCTGTTGCTGCTGATGCACACGTGCATTCATTAACATTGGGACCTCCCCCATGAAAATCTCTCTTGAGCTCCCAAGGGAGCTGGAATATGGCTAACATGATGTCTGTTCTATAGTAATCACCACATGTAATTTAGTTTGTTACCAATAGTACTACTATTTCAATTATGTGGAACATGAAGATCTGTGGACTTACTATCTGCAAAAATTGTTCATTTACATAGGAAGTACTGCTTCTTGACCTCTAAAGAAATAGGTGATTCATTTTGTACAATTAAAGACAAAACAGATTTTTGTGATAATTGTTAAGTATGGTTAGGATGACTGTATTCACCAGTGGACTGTAAGTATAGGTACCTCTACAGCAAAGGGGTCTCAAAATGGGTAGGAGAGATTGAGCCCTAACTTTAATAAAACACAGACAAATGAGAATACGTAGACTAGAAATGAGACAGGGTTATTGGAGAAACAGTTACTAAGTGGAACATCAGCAATAGGAGAAAATTTGGGCTAAACTATCCTAACAAGATTCTTGCTAAAGCCAGGCTAGAATGACCAGACAACAGGTGGGGAACGTTGGCTCACAAGCAATTCTATTAGTCAAGGGTGACTAAATACAGAGCATGAAGAGTTCTGCTTTACAGACTTAGAAGAATTCTTGCCAAAAGTGGATAGTGTAGAGTTAAAACTGAAGTATGAATGTTGGTTTAGGAGAGAGTTGATGAGTCCTATCAATCCATGAAAACATGATGCTTGGTAACAAATTTTGGTTACTGCCCTTTCCTTCCCTCAAGCCCCTGAATTTGGGCTCACCTCAATCTAAGGAGCAGATAGCACCTTCTTAAGCTTAAAATCCTCTCCCCGCATATTGCCTTACCTCATGTTAGATATTCAAACTCCATCCCTGTACCATTGCATTCCTCTCTCTGTAAAACAACTTTGTAATATAATTCTTCACACCCTTGCAGATCTTATGCTCATGGTACTCTCTATCATAATAGTCCCTCTCCTCCTGTTGCACCATTCCTCTTGTCTTCCTATCCACCTCATTTTGTTGTAATCATTTCCAATAACATCTCTCCTCCCTAATCATGGTCTTTAAAAAAATTTATATCTGTTACAGGGGTAGGTAGGGCTGGCAAGTTGATTTTCCATACAGTGAAGTAGTAAATATTGATTTGTAGCCATTTTTTCACTTCTTGTAAGGAAAAATATATACTCAAGGATTTTGTAACACATAAGTAAGAGGAGCAGTGACTTTAATTTTAATACTTGAAATTCAAGAAAGAAAAATACCATATTTTTTTTCACTCCAGCATCAATGGTATTGCTTGCCAGTCTTCCGATGATACCTTATTCTGATCATTAGTTAGTAATGAATATGTGACACGACTCAGCTTACCACCTTAGGATATCTCCTTTCTTTGCCTTCTGCAATAACTCAAACGAGAAAGAAAAATCTTTGCATGTTAATTTTTCACAATCATTCTTCTCAATTGTGTACTTCAGATACTAAAAATGTGTGACTAGCACAGGTCAGCATTTCATTAATCAGTTTTATTATCAATTTATTATCAGTTTTTAGCGGGTTCATCAATCCATTTCAAGTGTCCTTCAAAAGTCTGTGTTTTTGTTTTTGTTTTTGTAATTTGAAGGACACAACTTCTCACACTTATTATACGGAACAATTGAAGATTTTCTTATCCCTAACACAGATTCCATTCTGGGAATAGCACGACTTGTGCAGCAATTCATTAACAGTTTGGAACCAGGGATTCGTTTTCTGTGAAACCCCTCTAGCAACACAAAACACTGGCGAGAAGCTTTGAAAGTGAAATCACTCTTTAATATTAGTTATCAAAGGGGGGAAGAGTTAAATTAAATGAGCTGCAGGTCATTGACCTGAGCCTATCTCTGTACTTTGAGTGTCTATATAATGAATTTCAAGGTAACTTTAGTACATAAACACACTGAAACCTAAATCTAGGTGTGTTTTTCGGTTTTGTTTTGTGACAGCCTGCAGGAGTTCAGCCAATCACCAGCAGCCGTGCTGCCCTCACAGAAGCAGCCTAGGGACCATGCCATGTCACAACAAGGGAAAGACCTGTTTCAAACCAATTTCAGCACTTTCTGTGTTCAGACTGCAAAAGCTCACTTTTCCTATTGCCGAGCAAAGCCTTCTGCCCAATTACAAATCCTTAAATGTGATTTAGTCTTACTTTTCCCATAAGTAAAAGTGGTTATCAGTGCCATATTCATTACTTCAGTGGGCTAGCTTTCATATGATTCCCCTTTTAGAACATGAAATTAACCTCATTCCATTTATTTGTAAGTGTTTTTGTACATTTTATTAATATTTCTCAAATTATTAGTCAATGTATTCAAAACTGAAGTAGGAAAACAGAACATTTGCAACAACTAGTCATACTTTCAGTCCCTGCAGTTTATTTTCCATTTTTAATTTGAGTTATGCAGTTCATTTTCCATTTTTATTTTGAGATTTTACTCTTCAGAGTCATGAGAAGTGAGAGGTCTCGTGAGTCAGGAGGTGTCACAGGTTAAAGGGCCAGGAGGATATGGAGTGATTTACTCAGTGTCTGGAACACTCTTCAAACTTCCTGTTCACAGAGATTCTAATGTTGTGCACTTTTTGTTTGTGTCCCTTTTCTGCAGCCATCGCAGCTTTCTTAGAGACACCTACCCTTGAGTTTCATTGACACATCATTCTCTGGCATTCACCCGAGATATCTTCATCTGACTTCTTCTTATGCCATTCTTTCTTCCTGTAGAACTGTCTTAGATCTGCTTTTCTTCAGTGTCAAAACTTTCCTTTCACAGCAAATGCAATTCTGATTTGTTAAAAATCCATCTAGATTTTTCTCTTAAATCTTTCTAAAATTTTCATTTTCTTTCCAGATCTGCTTCCTTTCTTTGTAAATACAATGTACTGATGTTATGCACATGTTGCATCTTAGACATAAATGGAACTTCCCTAAATTATGAGCTCTTCTTATGCCTGGGTTAAAATAAAATATAATTTTGTAAGGTGATATTGCTTGACACAGGCTATTTAATATATCATATATTTATACTCAAATAATAATAAATATTTTAATCCTTATATGTACATTGGACATTTATTAATTTTTAATTAATACACTTCAAGTATGTTTGCCAGATATTTATTAAAACTAACAGAAAAATTAGATTTTACAAATTGGCGTAAATTACAAAAATTAATGCCTAACTGAAAAATTATTTTTTAATCTTACAAATATCCCTATACATACCTCCATTCCAATAAATTAGATTTCTTATAGCATATATCTTCAAATTGCTTCAGAAGTTTCTGAACATTGGTTTTATTTCTACTCATTATTTTTAGATGACCAACTATGTGAATTTCTTTGGTAATATCTATTTTCCTAAACTGAACACTCTCCAAATTTTCTATATTTTAAAAAATAAAATGAAAAACAAAGGAGTATGACTTTATAATACAGATGTATTTGCATGTTTTTATACATCGCAATGCTATTCACTCTCTGTGATGCTGTGAAAGCTTATCTTGTCACTCTGCAGAAAAAAATGATAGGAAACATTAGGTGAGATATAGCTCCAGAGATAAATCTTCTTTAGTCTCAAACATCTGTATCACTCAAGTTTCTCTCTTTGAATTGATCACTTCATAATTCATCATGACTTCATAACTCATCTATGAGAGGCATCGCAAGAAACTTAATTGCTCAAAATGTGAATGCTACTAAAAGATGGGAGAAGAGGAGACAGTGTTAAATCCATTAAGTTTCCAAAAAGATCAGATGCTGCAAGAAAAAATACTCTAGAGGCACATTTCCCAATAGTGTTCAGTTTATAATGAGGTTCTTCTGACTCAATTTGCCAGTCTTCCTCTAAACTGTAGAGAGATCACATATTAACAAGTGGAGTTGACACACAGCAGAACAGTGACAATAATGTTGCATCTTGGCAATCTTAATTTGCTGATGCTAACAGAGCTGTTTCCTCTATTAGATGCCTCGCCCTGAGCAAAACTGAATGCTGTAGATGTACCCAGTTGCTATGATTTGCATCACATTCTCTACCCTATTAACACCTTGTACCTCTTATGATTTCTCTTTTTTTTCCACCTAGTCAAAGAAGCAAAAACAAAAAGAAACAAAGAATAAGTATGTGGCAATAATCTGTAGAAGACTCACAGTCAAGCTCTTGAATCCCACTCTGATTTAAGAGCGGGACTATGTTAAGGCAAAACCAAATGTGAGTCAAATGCCAGCATAGTCACAATTCGACGTGGTAAATGTTATAATGAAGAGACACAAGACCTGGTACCCCCAAATGTGGCATGCTGGGATTCCAGAAAACAGCAAAACTACAATAGCGTCTCTGAGTTTTCACCAGTCTCCACTAAACTAAGCAGGAAAATAATTACCTGACCTTCCCCTACAGAATACCATAAAGCACTTTTCCAAAGAGGGGCTCCCTACAACACAGTAAAGGCGTGAGGACATAGTACTGTTCTGCCGTTAAGAAATATGAACTTGAGTCCTTCATAGGAAAACAGATTCACCTAGAGACCATGATGTTAAGTGAAATGAATCATACACACAAGTTTAAATCTCACATTTTTCTTTTAGATGAGGAAGCCAAAATATAATTACCTGGAAACATAATAGGTAATAGGAAAAAGGGAGAAAGATTTCTTTTAAATGAAAAGGGGACAAAATGATGAAAGGTGGGGAGTGCGAGAGAAGGAGAAGGGAACATGAAAATCATTGAAATGTGTTATGTAATATGCCAACTCCCCAGGAAGAATGTAGTTATTATGCATTGCAAACATGGACAGCAATCAATAAAAGTTTAAGGAAATAAGGTATGTCAGAACTATTTTCTGTTTTTCTTCAGCTACATGGAGCAGCTATAAGGTTTGTAAAACCAGTAGAACAGGATTCAATCTGAATAAATTTTTCCCATATTAGTACCAAGAGGAGGTGAAAGTTGAAATGGAGTTGAATATTTATGTAATAATTTATTTTGCAAAATAAGAAGAAAAGGGAGGGGAGATCACAAGAAGTAAAGATCAAAAGGGTGGCAAGATCAAAAGATGCTTGGATATATAGTGGGGTCAAAAGAGTATTGTATTTGGATGTCAGACAATGTAAGCTTTAAGACAAGAAGCCTTCAGTTACTGGGATGCTAGAAAGATAAGATTTTTTTTTTAGAAAGAGAGATTTTAGTGGGTAAAATATAATTATGTCATGGTTTTACTAGAACAGAAGATAGGACCATTAATGAAGAGTGGTCTAGGACATTAAGTGGGTTTTAGCTACCTTCTGTTTATTGGAATCTTATTTTCCTTTCAGAAAGAAACATGCCTACCTCATCATTAAACATGAGAATTGGGCGGATTGATTTCTTGCACACAAGCTGAGATGGTTCCAGATAATAATCCTCTCTCTTATAGAATTTGTTTCTATTTCCACTCATGAGTAGTTGAACAAAATTAAAATTTTACTGTTCCTTTGTGTATGTAAGAAAATTCGCCTCTGTACTACAAGAAATATGAGAGATACATTCTTTCTACATGAATGTTATCAGAAACCCATGCATACTTGAAGGAGTTGTACGGCACTGTCTTGAAAGCCTGATGTTCAACTGAAAGTAGTAAACCCCAGAGACAGAGAGAAGCTGAGTTCTTGTTGGTATTATTTAGTCTTGGATACAGCCTTGGCTGAAGAACTGAGTATTGTGGTCATGAGCATTGCATATATATTCTATTTTTAAGCCAATTGATTATATTTGATGATAAGAATATTTAATAGCATGTAAAAATTTTATTCCAGAGTCTAACTGTTACACATTCTTCTGGTGTGCACATTTTTGGCCTGAGTTTAATACTGAAGATGGTACCAGAGACAGACTTAGAGGATAAAATTACAATGTGTTATTTGTAAACAAGTTGAATGTATCACTAAGTATATCAGACAAACATTTAGAATCCAACTACATTAATAATAGTAAAGAAAAATCTAAAAATATAATCATTGGCATGTTAGGCAAATTAACATTTTCTTCCCATGTTTCCAAACAATCATTTGGAATTTTGAAGAGTGAAACCTGCTAATAAAACTATTCTTCCTATTAGAAATAATATGGCATGTATTGTGATATGAAATGCAGAAATGAGTACAACATAAAATCAATGGACAGATTCATATTTAAACATGGTGAATTAATCTTGAATAGTTATGCAGACATTTATCAGGAAGATGTGAAGTGACTTTAGCTGTAATTTACAGTAATTATTTCCACATGTTATACAATGTTTTTGCTATAAAGTATTCCTTTAAGACAAAGCTTCCTATTAAAATTATTTCTTGACCATTGTTACTTTTACCACTTGAAATTAACAGTGTACTTTATTCAATATATGTGTGTGGTGGATTAATGACTGGTGGTCAAATAACACCCAGCTGAACTGAATCAGTGTGGTTCCGGGTGTGGAGGGTCCAACAGGATTGTTGCCAACAACATAAAAAGAACTGCAGAGGAAGAGGTGGTGTTGGTCTTCCAGTTGCTGTTGGTTCTCTGAGAAGAGATTGTCGAGCTTCTTTCCTGATATGAACTTGGTTGTTCTCATCATCGGAGGAGCTCAGGACCTTTTTGTCATTGAGGATGACTGCGGCTCACTTTGGGGGAGCCCTGGTCCTTACTTTGAGTGTTGCTTCCTGGCTCCAGTGCAGATTCCTTAGCCTACTGGCACAGATCCTTCATCCCACTGGCACAGACTTTCTGGTTTCCACTGCTGACCTTTGGGTCATCCCAGTGCAGATTCGTGAAAGACTTGCATGAGACACTGTCATGGGCTCTAGGTCTTTAGCTGGACTAATGAGGGATGTTGCCATGGGATCTGTGCTCTCAACTGGATTCTTTGGGGTCTGTAGTGTGAGGACAGATTTCCTGCACACTTTGTGTTTGACTCTTCGGGTGATTATTATAAAATAATTCTATAATTATGTGTCCTGTGTTAAATCATTTTCCTTGCAAACTCTGACTACAACATATATGGTTGATAAAATAATCCATTCTCTATTTCATGGTAAACAATCTACAAGTCCTTAAAAACTATTAGGAAATGATTTCTCAACAATATGACAAAAGTAATTTTCTTACCAAGAAAGGGAAAACTAAGTTTAGATTTGAATGCAAGAAATGCCAAAAATATTAAGCATTGTATTGTGCAGATTATTTTCTACTTTTAGACTTTAAGAAATTTTTGTATCCACAGATTATGTTTACATAATGCATTATAATTAGGAACTGGTTACACTGCAAATGAAAGGATAACATTAAACTTATTTAAATGATAAAATTAGAAGTGTGTTAAAGACAAAATATAATTTATTTGAAAATATTTTAATATTTGCTGTGGGTGTTTCGTTTTGGTTTATAAAAATGAATCATTGCTTTTCACTCATAATGTCTATCAGAGACTTACAGATCTTGAACTTTTACAAATGATGCTTCACAATATAAGTTTTATTATATTTTACTAGATAGGTCAATGGTCATAAACAAATACTAGAGAGGATGTTACCTTGAGCCACCCTTCCATATTTACTCATCTACCCTTTTACTAGGGACAGAACCAGAGGCCCAGGTCCCATCACTCTGTGCTGAAGCTGTTCCTACCTTCAGCCCAAAAGTCTAAATGATTGGTTGTTAAGGAGAAAAATCTACTAGGAGAATTTTGATGATGCAAAAGAATTCCATATGGGAGCCTATGAAGTAGTGGAATGATGGGGAGAATAGTAGACAGGAATGCTTCATGTGAAAAAAGTTCCTCTAGATAAACGAAGTTATCATATCATTTCAGGTATCTTCTGCCCACAGCAACTACTAGATTGATGTGCAATAATGTCTGTTTCAATATATGCTACACTCTATCCAGCTAATGTATTTTTCTGTTATGCACTTAAGGAATGATGTGTATAGTTCTCACACAGTGTTTATATTTTATTCCCACTGCCCATTTTCCACATAAGTTTTTTTTCTGTGTTGTAAAATGCAATAAATCTGAGAAAAGGAGAAGAGATAAATTTTATTCATAAAAACTGCTTCAATTAGGAGGGCAGAAATGCTGCAACAGGGGAACGAGGATTATTGAAGTAGGAAGTATCTCTTACCATAATATCTGCCAGCATCTCAAAGATTAGGCAGAGAAGAATCATTTACATGGAGGGGTACATAGGACTCAAAAAAACTGCATCGCCAGGGCAGAGCAGCACAGGGACAACCTGGCAAGCACGAGGTCGTGAGTTCAATTCCCAGTACAAAAACAAACGAAACAAAACAACAACTACAACAAATAAAAAATCCCAGCTGCATATGAAGAGTGATAGGAGGAGCAAGAGGCTTGACCACAAACATGCTATTTTTCTCAGAGGTCAGTTTCTATTCCAAAAGAGCCACTAAAAAGAAGTTCTGTGTTCTAATACCCAAGGGTAGGTCAATGCTCACAGCTAAGAGATAAGCAAGGAGTTTCACTCAATCTGGTCAAGCTGAGTTACCAGATGTTACGTCTGTTTTGGTCAGTAGGTGCCAAGTCCACCTGACCATTCTGAGGCTAAGAATAGGAGCCTAAAGGATCAGTTCTGACCTAACCCTTGGTGAAAAGAGGGCTGTCTTCTTGACTTACCTAGGTCATAGAGGGAGAGTAATTTTTGCAGTGAAGTTGTTTCCCAGAGCATAAAATTCTTGGGGGTGGAGAAACAGGGACCCTTTAAATTGTCACAGATTGCTATGAGCAGAAAGCTCGCAAAATTCAACATTGTCAAGGTGACCATCCCATTCCTCCTGCAAAACAAGACCCATCGCGGTGAACTGCTTTAAAAAAGACAAAAACTGCATTTGAAGGACAGAGTTGTTCTTAGTATTTTTAAAAATTTTAAAAACAAAAAAGGATTAAAAAATACAGAATTTCAAAAAAATAGAAATGTTAACAAGAATGACTTAATACAGGGGTGATGTAGAGGGAGAAAGATAGGATGAATATCTCTCCCTGCCTCTGTTTTGGCACTGCATAATTGATGCAGGAATTGCACAGACAGAAAAATAATGTTCATGAGGGATCAGGTAGGAATTCTGTTGGTGGCATTTTCATAAACTTCCAGGAAAATTGCCTTCATTTTCCTAAGAAGGTGAAACACTTTTCCTATGAAGAATTCCCAGTTGTTTCATTCATTGAAATTTTTGGAGATAATAAAAATCTGCATATACTCTGATAAGTTTATCTGCAGTAATTTACTATGCTGTAAATTTATAGTATAGCTATCTACAAGTCTAAAAATTTCAATTCCTATATTATTCTCCTTTAAACCTTCAGAAATAATTTCTAGATATTAAGACATTGAAAATAAAAGAAATAACCCCGTATTTCTGTCAGATTACACCCACCCCAAGCTCATTGTCAATTTTCCTCAGTTCAGTCAGGTTAAAAGTGCAATCCTGAGCGGTTATGGCTTAGCAAGCACGTCAAAAACAGGGTTATGTCTTCAGATATTAAATTTGAGTTCTCACTGAATTTTTAAATATTCTTTGTCCATGGTATAGCTAAAGGATCACCTCCATGCACTAGGAAATTCCAGAAAATATACCAGCTCCTATCATCAACACTGCTTACTTCTTTAAGCATTCTTCTTGCTCATTATCAAACACTGGGCTTATTATGTGCTAGGTGCTAAAGTCACAGAAGTGGGAGCTTTTGCTCCTCTGTTCTCAAGAGCTCAGTCTTCAGTAGAGACACAGAAACATAAAAGTATACACTACTGTGGGATCATATCTTAATGCTGGTAAACTCAAGGTATATGGACAAATTATGCTTCATTCAACAGTTTTATATTGTACCACACTAATTTAGCATCCATGAAGAAGTACAAATTAATCACTTTTATTTCTTTACAAGGTTGTTAAAATGATTTATTCCTAACAGAAACCAGGGATCAGAAATAAAAGGAGTTTTGTGGAACGTGACTGCTGTGATGATTAGTTTAGGTAGAACAAATGCCACTTAGAATTTAGTGACTTAGAGCCTGGGGATGTGAATACCACCTGTCATTCTCTTTTAACAGTTCTGATCTTGGTCAGCTACTTAGAATAATATTGTACCATTTTTCAATCTCTGCCTATGGTATCTTAACATGGTCCCTAGCTCTTTTTTTTT
>RJWT010040168.1:0-12542 GCA_004365215.1 Cuniculus paca
AAAAGTATTGAAAATACAATGACCATGGATAAATTCTATGATTTTTTTAAAAAAATAGAAAATAAAAATAGAAAATAAATTCCATGTTTGGGTCATTCATTTTCGGTATGCATAGGTTTTGACAATGTTAGCTATAGAACAAAATAAAGAAAAAAATACCAGTTGAAATGTTCAACTGAATTACTTATGCAGCTGAATTCCTGAATTTTTGTAGTAGTTTGTGTAACCATGTATTTCTTAGAACAATTTCTCTAAGACTTTTTAGCATTATAACAGCCAGTTAGAATTTTTTTTATTATTTTATCTCATTCTATAATTTACAATTTCGTTTATTTTTAATTAGTACATTTGCACTTCATGCAATTTACACTCATTTTGGGGAGTGGGTCTATGTACATAATGAAATATGTTTATTTTTTCAATCCGCTTCTCCTCCCCCTCCTCCTTTAATTTTCCTTTTTGCATTTTTATTCTTGTTGATATTATTAATTTTAGTTCATGCTTATAGTATATGTTTTACATTCATTGAAGTTATTAGGTTCCTGTATATGGCATACCTTTATTCTACTTATGACTTTGCCCCAGCCCCTCTCCTTGATCTCTACTTACTGGCAAGAGATTCATCTCCCACTGCTTCTATCCGTCCTATATTATTCTCTTTGTACTTTGCCTCACTCAAATGAGAGATTAGTTAGCAAGCTTATCATTGAGATTGGAAAACTGACAAAAGATTGATTTAAATTGCTGTATACATATATATTTTTTGTTTGTTTGTTTGTTTGTTTGTCTCTTTGTTTGTTTGTTTTCCTGTGTGGTATTAAGGAATAAGCCCAGGGAGCACTGAGCTACATTTGCAGGCCCTTAATAATTTTATGTTAAACAAAGTCTTGTTATGTTTCACAGGCTAGTTTTGAACTTGTGATCCTCTTGCTTATGCATGTGCCATTGTCACTATTTGAAAATTAACTCAGAAGCTTATAATGGTAGCAATCTACCTTGCTTTATAGAGTGATAACCAATTTTTATAAGAATACAGCAAGTAGGGCTGGGGATTTAGCTCAGTGGCCAAAGTGCCTGCCTGGCAAGTGCAAGGTCATGAGTTCAGTCCTTGGTGCTGTTAAAAAAAAAAAAAAAAGAATACAGCAAGTAATATGTCTTATATTTTAAAATGCATATTATGTACATGGTGTTTCAAAATTAGGTGTGCATGTCTGTTTTTCTCAGAAAATGTATTATGTATAGTTTGATGTGACATAAATATGTATTTGATAAATTGATAAATACTAACATATATTGGATAAATGTATACACTATTATATCCTTATAATAAATGTATATTTAGCATCGTGCTTATATGACAGTCTTACTAAATCTCAAACAATGTCATCTTGGACTAGCTACTTTAGAGCAATTACTTCTTGTGTATATCATGTAATAATGGTACCCATGTCATAAGGTTATTGTGTGAGCTACAACTAGAGTTATAATTAAATTATTTTTGTCCTTTTTTTTTTTTTTGCAGCACCAGGGATCAAACTCACAACCTCACACTTGCCAGGCAGGCACTTAGACCACTGAGCTAAATCCCCAGTAATTATTTTTATCTTATACTAACTACTCTAATTACTATGGTGTAATAAATACATAAATAAACTATTCGTATGTTATAATTACTATTTTAATAATAAACTTAGCTAATCATCTTCTAACCTTTATAAAATATTTTCACATTAGTACTGAGATGATGTAAAGTCGTGATATGTAATGAGTAAAAAACTGAAGACAATACCTAAATTACTTATTTCAGTGGAAAATATACAGTGCATTTTACAAATGATTTAGAATAACTAGGAAAAAGCATATTAATTTTGACATTTATAAGTGAAAAAAAAGACATCTTTTACAACTAAATATTCTAGCAGGACATATTGGGTTTTCCATTTTAAAAATTGGCACAATTTTTTAAATGAATATTATTGATAATCATGTTTTTAAAATTATTTTTCTTGTCAAAGTGGGAATCAGTTTCAGACTTAAACATGAAACATACTAAAACTTACATGTAAGATCCTTTTGTTTTATGTCTGAGATTTATTTGTAAGAAAATAGATAAATTTAAATTACATTTTCCCAATAAAGAATCCCTATCCACTCATGATTTTAAAATCCATGACTTTAAACAATAAAGAAAACTAATGAAATATCTATTGCAAATAAGTACTAGTACAGCATGGATTATATTTGAACTTGTCACAGTATTCTAGCAATTCAAAAATTCTGAAAACCACTACAGTGGTCTTATTTCCATCAGTCAGTGTTTCTTTTACACTATAAATTCATTTTAAACATTTATTTCAATGTATATCAACAGATTATCTGATGATAGTTAAATACTGAGTCACATACTGAGGAATGTGATCTTTAACAATAATTAGGACATTTTCATTCTCAATAAAATATATTGTAAAAGAAACAGAACTACAGAAAATGACGCAGGTATAATGATTATATGGACAATTTTTAAAAATGACAGGCCCATTACGAGATGCTCTGAGAAATAAAAAGGGCTTGTAGTACGCAAACAGGCACCTCTGCACTTAACTTATCAAGCAGGATAATACGTGTCTTTTAGAACCCGGTAAAACACTGTCATGGTGAGGGACATACACCTAATTTCTTTCTCTAAAGCTAATTGAATGAGAGAATTCAAATTTTCTTAGAGGTAAAAGGTCTCTTTTTCTTTGTTCATCCTTTTTGAAACTCCTAAGAATCCTGACAATATACTTTGCAAGACAGAAAAGACCACACAAAAAGCTAAAAATTACAAGTAAGTAGGGTGTGATTGCCTATGTACTGTATATGCAGCAGTAATTTTAAAAGCTTATCACTTAAATAAGTAGTATAATCAGAAGAAATATTTACCTTCTATTCATATTGCATGAACAGTTGATATTTCCGTGTATCTTTCCAAGTGGTTATTTAAAAGCTTTCCTGTGTAAAACTACATTGCTCCTGCTTAAAATTTGAAGCTTTGCACCAATAAAGTAGAGCAAATTAATTTAAATGCACCTGCCTTAGCTTTCTTAATTTCTTCTCTTTGCAACTGGTTGGATTCTTTTCTGTAAATAAAATATTAGGAATTGAAGAAAAAAATATATTTTAAAATTATGTATATCTTTGAAATTCTCTCAATTGAGAAAAATAGATGCTACATTGTTAAAATTAGCTGTTTTATCAATATTATTTTCCTAAGGTTCATATTTTCTTGTTTTAGAGACATATTGCTTATATAAATTTCCTAAAAGTGACAAGGAATAAAACTTCTCGTGCCCGGTAAATCATATTTAGAAGCGGTCATGGTTGTAAAGATACAAAGACCCTCGGTGGTGGTAGAACAGAGACCCTGAGGGGAGAAATATTCACATTGTGCTGTCAAAGGTGAGTCCACAGTCACAAAGGCATTATTTTTTATTCCTGTGTCATAGTGGCATTATAAAAGAGAAACAGGCACCGCTGCACTTAATGTATTATGCAGAATAACACGTGTCTTTTAGAGCTTTGTAAAACACTGTCTTGGTACGGAACGTATACCTAACATCTTTCTCTAAAGCTAATTGAGTGAGAGAATTTGGATTTCCTTAGAGGTAAAAGAAGCTAGTGAATTGAATCATTTACTCATTGAGATATTCATTCCTACATTTATTTATTTAAACACATATCATGGAGACTCTTGCCCAGAGGATGATAAAAAAAAAGACGGACAGAGTCTTGCTCTTTTGGAGTTTAGATGTTTGGGAGATAAAAATTGAATACAATGACCAAATTCATATGCATGAAAATTGTCCACAGTAATAAGATTCATGCTAAAAGTGAAAATGAATAAGAGTTTTATAAGATATGACTACTAAACAAGAATGCCAAGGTTGCACTTCTGGGAGAAATAACTCCTTTTGCTAAGGTCTGGTTAAAACAATATCCCTAGAAGAGGAAACTGCAAGGGTAAGCTCTGCAAGGAAGACTTCTGGAGTATTTGTGGAAGACTTCTGGAGTATCTGTATGACATTCAGAAGAATTCAAACTATAGAGCGTACAAGTTTTACAAAGATTGACATAAAAGTCAGTTTTATTAATTTCTTATTATTTAATGAAAATTGTTTCAAGGACTTCACGCATACTCTAAGACTTTTAAAAAGTGCATATTGAGAGATACTAGCATTATTTCTAGGTAAGGAAAGAGAAACTTTGAAAACTGAATTTGCACCTCTAGTAAATGATAGAGCCAGGAGATGAGTTCACATAGTCTGAGTCGAAATGGTGCTATGTCCAGTACAATACTGTACTGTTGACAGTACTGCCGACCAAAATACTCCACCTAGCTTAGAACATACTTAGTCCATCATTCTTGGCAACATGTCTTCTACTATGATAAATTTTTTTAAAAATGTAAATGGCTACGAGTTTTCAATAAGCAGTTGTGTACTGTCTTTATAAAAATGTTTAAAAGATGACTTAAAGACCCTGTAGAGAGGAGTTTATAACAGAGATGTAGGAGTAGAAGCAAGGACATTTTTTAAAATGGGTATTTCTTAGCCTGAAATAACACGTCTTGGAAAAAGTCTTGGTGTACTGGTAAACTATTGAAATAGTTTTGTCTTGTGAAAGGAATGCAGTATGTAAGGATTTCTCTTGAGTTTGAGACTTGAGTGAATCAATATGTGACACTGTTAATTTATTTTTGAAAGAATAGAAAGTTTGGAAATGGAATCAATTTTATTTCAGACATACTATATTCCAACTGCTTTGTTAAAAGTTAATTTAATTGGTACAATTTGGACATACACAATGCACATTCATCATTGGGCATTTGTAACTGCATGTGATATATCTTGATTCAATTTTTCCTTATTCCCCTCCCTTCCCTACCATCATTCTTACCCTCTCTATTTACAAAACTTTATTTATATTGTTTTACTTCTATTCTTTTTTTATTTATTATCTCTATTCACTTCTTTCCCCTCACACCTCCCTTGTTCCACTTCACATTTGAACATTTTCTTCCTGGAACTTTGTTTGATATTTACATGGAGGTGTCAACTCAGTTTTAGAGATGTGAGTAGGATGTCATTAGCATACTGGTTACCCACATCAACAAAAATGATGGTCTAGGAAAAGAATGCATAAATATAAGGAGTAAGTTTTAGTGAATAAAAACTTTAAAAATAGTCTAACTGAGAAGATGTAATTAAGGAGAGGAACAGGTTTTGGGTTTCACTAGGAAGTATATTAACATTGTATGATATTAAGGAATACAAAACGAGAAAATGTTTAGGAAAGAGTGTTTCTCTAAGAGGCATGCTTCCCAAAACTGTAATAAAATATGTAGAAAGAAGCTATAAAAAAGTTCAATGTGATTGACAGAAGTCATTTTATGAAATGTGGGGAAGGAAAGACAGTGAAGAACAGACATGATTAGAGTGAATAATGAGAAAGCAAAGATAGGAATTACAAATGCCTATTTTATAAACTCCATAAATTTGGTGTATGGAGAGACACAAATGACAGGAAATTTGAAATTGCAAAAGTAAGTTTTTAATGGAGCTATCAAACTCAGTTGAATGGCAATGGGATTAATTTATCAGAGAAGGGAAAGTTGGTGATTGAAGAGAGTTAGAAGGCATGCTGGAAAGAAGACCTTGAAAAATGAACTCAATTATTTTCAAATGATAACCGACGATTCAAAAATGGAAAGACAAGATGAGTGTTACGTAGTGAACAGACTTACCACAGGAGATACTTAAAGATGCATAATTAAGATACATAATTTTATATTTTGCTTTAAATTCCAAAGTTTTGAGAATGTTATAATGAGTAAAAGGATAATATATGCATACACTGGACAAGTTTAAATTAGTGCAGATTCATTAGGTAATAAATTACTAATACTTTTTGGTATTAAAACTGTAACAGAAATTTCACTTTTATAGGCTTCAGATTTGGAGGATGATTCTTTTTTGGATTAATGTGTGGAGTATTTATGGAATACAAGTATTTCCTTGGTGAGTTAAAAAATAGTTTTAAAAATTACATCTCTTTTCTGAGGCAAAGCAAATGCAAAAAAGATTCGGCAGCACTACCCACCAGAAACAACAATACATGGAGTTTCCTCTACTTTGGGTGACAGATGAACAGGTTAACTGATGAGTAAATGAACGGCTATTTAGAAGGACTGAGGCCAACAGAGGTTTCTTATGTTTTGGATCATGTTATTATTCTTAGATACCATACCCAAAACTTCATATGGTAACAATTTTTCCATATTGATCAACTGTCATCAAAAAAGAAACTTTTTATGCCTGAATCATAGTGCATGCAAGGATGTGTCATATATTTTTTTCAGATATTTGAGATGAATAAACCTTTCCCATATACTACTCAAAATAGATGTTGCTAATCAAAAACTCCACCAACTGTGTATAAGCGACTTTGCAAATGGTAAGTACGTCTTTCCTACAAAGGATTATAATGACTAAAGGTACATACTTGGCAAAATTTACTCAACTTATCAAGGGAAAAATGATAATTCTTCTGCTATATGAAGGAAAGAGAAATGACAGAAAGTGAAAGAGAGATACAGAGAAAACATGATGCCAAAACTATCTGGAGTTGAGTACACATTACCTTTGTGACTTTTGAAATGTACACGCTGTGGTGAACTGAAGATATTCCTAAAGGTGGGTGAAATGAAATCAGAACGCAAGCTACTTGATGAAGTCCTGTCACACCTGGACATCTTCCAGAGAAGAAGATTTAAATACTTCCTCACATCCTCCTTTGTCTGGCAATTTTTTCTGGTTTCATTGCCATTTTAATAAAGCATTTGAGGCATCTTTATTTCAGTGACCTTCCCTAAAATGTGAATGAGGCTTTATTGCATCTGAGCCCAGACAGGGCATTTGAGATGAATTTGGATAGTGTCTTTGTGAAACATGTAAATATTCTATGATTTCTGACTGCTGTACATATATTATACTTATGTACATGTGATTTTTATCTTTTGAATTGAATTTTCCTGCAACTAGTTAGCATATTAGCACTGACCACAAACACAATTTTTAGTAAGTCTTTTGTCCAATGAAAAAGTAATAAAAATATGATGTTTTGTCAGTCTAACAAAGTTTCTTTCTTTTTTTTGTACCAGGAATCGAACTGAAGACCTTATGCTTTCCAGAAAGGTACTGTGCTGCTGAGCTAAATCCCTGGCCCTTTAACATAATTTCTAATTTTTTACATTTATGTGGCTATTAGGAATTACTATTGGGTACATGAATGAAACTAAGAAGGAAGGTAAACATAACCTTGTCATTGATTGAGAACAAAATCTTAACAATTCAGAGTTTTGCTTCATTTAAAAGAGTGTAATATGAGAATCAAGAGTGACAATCCGATTCTCTGACATTTAGTCCCACATTTCTTTCTTTCTTTATTTATTTTGTACCAGGAATTGAACTCAGAACCTTGCTATTTCCAGGCAGGTGCGTATGTCACTGAGCTATATCCCCAGCCCAAACCCACTTTTTAAAAATAATTCTTTTCCTTATTTTATCTGTGCTTAAAACTTTTAATTGTCCATATAATAACTATTAATTTAATGAAAAATCTAAGACATTGTTTCTTCTGTAATACACAAAGGGCCAGCTGCCATGTTGTGCAAGCAATAATATTGCTTCATACCTCTCCACGTTTACACAAGCTGCCGCCTCCATCAGATTCTACTTTCTCTGCAAACCTCTTTAATTCTATATGTTAATGGCTTTTAATAACTAGATTAAAAATGAATTTCAATAGAAAATCTGCATTGACCTCTCCTAGCAAAGTCCAAATTTTGATCACTATCCTTTTATTCATAACACTGTAGAGAATCTACTGATACTCAGAAAGCATTAAAATATTTATTAATATCTTTATTTTAATCACAGCTGAGTTTATTGCAAGCTAATAAATCTTAAACTTTGTGATACCTTCCTTACAGTGGAATCTTTCAGGGGATTGGAGTGAATTTTAGGAATGTCTTCACATAGCATGTTTAAATGATATCCAACAGAGAAAGCGAGAGGGAGTCAGAGAGACAAGCAGAGACATAGACAGACACAGAGACAGAGAGAGACAGAGAGTGAAAACTGAACCCAGTATTCTGAATGCTGCTTTTCTTCCAGCAGAATTTTTTTCTGGTTTCATACATCATAGAGGGGACAGATACTGATATGCAGAACACACTACAGGGGTAATCGCAGTCACATGAAAATAAAATGTGGCATGTCAGGCTTTTTAGGAAACTAGAATAGAAAAATTTATGATCATGCAAGGAAGAAAGAAGGCAAAGAAGGCAGCCGGGTGTTTGACTTTCCCATGGAAATCTTTACTGATTCTAAAGTTTTGCAAATCATGAGGCATACAAGCCAAGTATAAAAAAATATAAAAGCAGAATTTTCAGTAGTTACATATTACAGAGAAAAAATACTGGAGTTCAGAACTCTGGAAGGAGGTTAGTAACTCTGAATATAAACAAAGTACATAGGCACAACACACACAGCACTACAAATTAGTGTGGAAACTTTGGGGCAATAATCAAAGAATGCAAAATGAATTAAAAATGAGTTAAATTTTATAAAATCCTTATGCTGCCTGGCAAAATATACATTTGAAAGACTACTTCAATTCAAGTTTTATTCTTTTTTCCCTTACATACAATTTTATGATTTATAAATCATGAGCTGGGTGTAGTGGCACAGGCATGTAATCCCTGCACTCTAAAGACTGGAGCAGGTGGATCATTGCAAGGTCAAGGAAAGTCTGGGCTACACAGCAAGTCCAAAGCAACCCTGAAATACATAGTACACTCTATCTTAAAAAAAATTAAGTCCTAACACAAAAAGCACCAAAATATGCATGAGAAAATAAAATCAGCCCCAAACTTTCTCTCAAAATTTGTTACAAAGAGCAGACTTCGAATATTGAAAAGAATTGCAAAGTGGGGAATTTAAGCATGGGCCTGTAGTAATCAGAAAAAAAAATAAAATGACAACACCCACCAGACAAGTTTACTATACTGTGAGTTTCATCAATAAAAGATAAGCAGAGAAAAGCAAAAGAAGAAAAGAATTGATATAAAGAAAAACACCTGAGAACAAGTTACCACTGGGGAAATCTAGAACATAATTTGATTGTTCAAATTAGCAGCATGTTGCAAAACAAACACTTCTGAACTAGTCCACCCAATTAAAAATGTGCAGTTATGTTAAATCACCATCTTCACAAGTTTCCATCATTTCATGAAGAGAATATACCTTTGCCCTTCTGCTGAGACCTAATCAATTGTTGAATTTACGTAATAATCTATGCCAGTATTACCAGTTCTCTGAATCTTTTGACGTAGTCAGTATTCTATGAAGACATTATATAGAATGGTTAGGGAATGATTTCATTTCTTTTTGCCATATTTTCCTAAAATTTAAGAAAATTCCTCTAATATCTTTTTGAAACTCATATTTCTCATTTATATAAAAAAGAAAATAAAAGCCAATAAAATGTAAAATAAATTTTTAAAAACAAGTAATAATAATATAATCCATATTTTAGAGGTTTGGGGAAAAGAGAATAGATCAATCCAGGTGAAGTGATTTTAACATTTACCTACACTCAGTTTGATATATATTTTCTTTTTATCTTAATCACTAAGCACAAACTTCGGAGTCTAGGTATTTTAAAAGTATTGAAGCTAGATATCTCATTAATACAGTGAGACTGCTTTCCAAATATTTGATTATGAGGTGGATTACCAGCACATCCCTTTCTGTAAGCCATGGCCATGGAAATAATGGTGAGTAGAATAAGGAACTGATTCATTGTGTGTTTGCACAGACGAAGAGAATGTGATGAGAGCCACCTTGTTTTGCCTCTGACTCTGAGCATAGAACAGAACATAGCAAACTTTAGAAAGATAAATCTAATGATAACAAGGGTGAAGAAGAGCAAAATTGCAGATTGGTTCACCTAAATTTGCTAACGCTACTGAAAAGTCATTTCTCAACCCATGTACTTTTGGCAGTTGTTCTGTAGCATAATTTTCTAATAAGACGAATTCTATAGAAGCCCAATAAAAGTATATTAGAGGCAGTTGCATACATATAAATGTTCAGATGGGGCATATAAAATATAAATAACTGAAAAAAATGCAAATACTTTTAGTATCCTTTAGAGTCACATTTGTAATATTATTAGAATACTGCAATACTGCATCATGTGTTAAGCTAGAATTGATTCTTCTCATCTTGTAAGAACCAATTTTGTAGTAACTCTGCAGAAACATTACCTCGATGTCATAAATTTGGTATTGGAAATGACCTTGACCTAGTTTAGGCTTCATTTATTTTTGCATTTCAGAGATTTCGTGTGCCACTTTAAAATGCACATTTTAAAAATATCTCGTTTCCAGCACAACCTATACTCAGTTCAATTTAGAGCATTCAACTCTGTGTAAAAAAGTCAGCAAACATTTTGCAACTGCAATACTTAAAAATTGAATATTTGAGTACACAATTTTCTTCTTCTCACAACTTTAGCTACTTCCACTCTTTTCTGTGACCTTATTAATTCTTACAATATCTAAAATAGGAGAAACAAATTTGTTCTAAAACATAGTTATTTAAGGCTTATAATGCAATGTCTGCCTGCTCTACCAGAGGCAAGTTATGCTCAGGCAAACTAATGGGTATTTGATTGTACAGCACTAACCTGTCGATCTGAGAAATTTTTATAAAGTTTTGACCAGTGATAAAGGAATAAGCCGGGAAAAAGTTAATGTTTTAGCTTCAAGGAATAATTTAAGATCTGAGAGGACAGAGACAGAGTGAGACATGTATGTCAGAGACACATACGCTTATAAAACCTCACCTTTTTCTTATGTATGATCTCATTCCTCTGAAGTATTCCATGACAATCCTTGCCTGAAGATGAGCAACCACTGTGTGTATATGAAACAAATGGTGCCCAAGTGACTTAAAAATATTCATACTTCTCCAAAAGAATAAGCACAGGTCATCAAAGGTACACTGAACTTTTACTCAAGGAGTTCATTCCTGTAAGACTTTGATAGTTCAAAAGAATTATGGGGCCAACTCCTAATGGTGTTGGAGAACAGCCAAGTCTGAAATTGATCATTTGAGAAAACCTGTAATCCTATTTAAGATAATAGTGCAAGCACTGAGATTAATACCAATATGTACGAGTGATAAATATTATACAATGAAAAATTGCTTGAAGCAATATGTAGAGAAGCACATTGATGGAAAGCTCAAATAACAAAATATTAAAATAACTACTAGTTAATGTTAAAGGAAAAATTTTGTCCTTATGTTTAAAAGATTGTAACATAAATCTGGCAAAATTTTATAGTGTAAAAATAATAACATTGCATTTAATAAGTTTATCAGGTTAATAGACTGCAAAAGCAATTTAAGAATAATAGTTTAGCTGAAAATAAACTGGAATATAAATATTGATAATTTATTTTCATAAAGTGCAAATATATAGGCTAAGCTAAAAGTAAATTCACATCTTTTTTCCAAGTAATATACTTTCAGTTTTCCTGAGAGTATAACTGCTTTTTTGGAAGATCATGTAACATCTCTTCAATTCCATAATGAAAATAAAGGAGTATTTAACACCATAAGATTTAGATATCAGCCTTTTGTCAGATTAATATATAAATTAATATTTTACAACAATTTTCTAAATGGCATTGTGAAGATTTTAGCCTGAACTTTAGTTTTTAAAGTAGCTGAAAGCAGACTTTAGTATTAAATTAATCTCACTTAGAAGTAGTTGTTCAGGTTACAAGATTTAAGCACGAAAAACATGATCAAGCAATCAAACAATGAGAGCACAAACTGTTCTTTTTGATGAATTTACAGAGATTAGTAGTATAGTTATCTATCTTGCATATATATATATATATATATATAAATACACACACATATATATGTACACCTATACACATATAATCTTCTAAGATAACATTATGCAATATTTTAACTAGTGTTAATTTCTATTTATATCTTTTATTTTGGCTTGTTTATATAATAAAAAAATTAATCTCACTTTGGTATCTCTCCTCATAGACATGCAATTGTTTTCTCCAATTGTTTTTACACCATTCTAGGGGATGACCTTTACAAATGAATTGATAGCACACACTGTTTTGAATTTCTTTTTCATAAGATCCGTGTAGTTTCCAGAATCTCCATAGTTCATGAACTAGCTCAAGTCTCCAAGATAAACAAATTTATTTTTATTCCAAAGTCCTAAATTATAATCCAAGGTGTGACCAAAGTACACATTGAATAGTTAAATTAAAAAATTTTGTTACATTAAAAAATACATTATCATTAATACCCCCTCAATCTTTCCTGTCACTTCAGCCACACTTTTCCTATTGTTTTTCCCACTTTAAGGGGCAGATCCAAAAGCCCTCTCCCCTGTCTTTG
>RJWT010040169.1:0-12543 GCA_004365215.1 Cuniculus paca
ACAACACTAAATTCTATGTCTTTTGTGTATGTGTTTACATGCATGTGGATACTGTATACATGTGTATGTATAGGCATGTTAACTGGAAGAGAAGGGATATTGTGAGTGAGGGAGCGGACAATGAGGTAAGCAGGTCATGATGGCACCATTCTCTGCACTGAAAGTTTGTCTTTCCTTGTTATTATTGAACAACAAGTAGAATCAGCTGTGTATTTACATGATCGGAATGGAAGAGCGATTTATGACAGTAGGTGATTAGTAACATTTAAAATAATAGTATCTCATTTGCTAAATGCCATGATTCTTATTATTTAACTATATTTTTTGTTTGAGTGATATAAGTATATGAAATATCTTAAGATAAAGTGTTAAGTACATAATATCATTCATAAAGGGTTTACATTAAGTATATGAAATACCTTAAGGTAAAGTGTTAAGTACATTATATCATTCGTAAAGGGTTTACATTTTTGTAAGTTTTAGTCTTCATGGACTTATTTTACCCGTCTTGGGTAAAGCTATTTGATAAAAAAAAAAATTGCAAAGTAAACTCATTTTTAAAAAGTAAAATGCAAATAGAGCAGATGGAATTTTGTAAATGGAAAATTAAAAGAGTTCTTTTTGTCAGAATATGAAAAGTTTAAAAATGATTTTTAAATGAAGTGATATGCCTTAAAGGACTATAAAATTGATGATGAGCACAATTAAATTTATTAAAATTCTGTGAGTGATATTTATAAATACATTAGTTCATATATTATTTACTTTCTAAAATATTATATAATTAAATCTATTTTTTGTTTTTATAATTTATGTTTTATTAAATTCCATTTAGATAAGAATTCAGATAATTTAGTCTGTGCATCTATCACCACTGAAGATGGCAGGCTTGGGGCAAGACATAGGAGGATGGATTTATTTCCAGCTTCTTACTTGATGAACAACATTCAGAATTATATATTAATCAGCTTAATGAGACCTTTCTAAAATTTTAAATTTCCTGATAAATTTATTCTAAAAGTGTTTCTTCTACCCTTTCTCTTTCGTTTCTAGCTTATAGCACCAATGAGACTTAACAAATACTGAATGAAATATTTGAGTTTCCTAATTCTAGTTCATAAGATTTCAAAAATCATATATAAAACCATATGTATTTTTTTTCTTTTTAAAATTTTTTTAACAGGTGGATGGGCTAGGGGTTGGGAATAAGGAGCTCTTCTTCTTTCCTAATTACATTCACATTCACATTTCTTCTTTCTCCTACACAATGGAGAGCATCCCTTAACCACGTTCATTGTTCAGACTTTGCCAAGTGAACATTAGAAAAGTGAGCTTGCCACAAAAAGATGTAAATATGTGGTACTTAAGCATGCGTATCTGATTTGTATCATTTACTAGTGTGGTCTTAAAGTGCATCCATTTTCCTACAAACAACCCAAGTTTACTCTTCTTTATGGCAAGGTAGTACTGTACTTTGTGTAAATACCACATTGAATCATTATGTAGTGTAATCCTGTACTAATAAAAATAAAAGAAAAAAATAATCAAAATATATAAACAAACTGAATTTTGTTTTATTCTAGAATAAGCTTTTAGTGTACAATGGCTTCTGCTGTCAAACCAATGTCATTCTTATTCAGAATCTCCTGCATACTTTCAAGCCCAGATCTCCATCTTACTGTCAAATTTGTGCATTTTTAAATAGTTTCTTGGAATCATCTAGAAGCAGTTTTCATGATTTGCTTCTAAAAAAAAAATCAGTATTTTTACAAGATTCTAGCCTGTGTCTGTATCATTTTTCATGAAATCAGTGCAATATTGGGGCAAATGCCTTGCGCATGGTTTGTAAAGTACAGTATTCAGTTTTCGAAATCTGTCCTCCAGATGAAAGTCAAGATAGCTGACTTCGGGGCAAAACAACCATTTTTGGCCCTAAGGTGGGGTCTAGCTCTGAGACACACAATAACCAAAGAAAAATGTTTTATACTTAACCACTATATTCATTCTTCAGCATTCATCTGAATATAAACCGAAATTATAATGAGTTTTAAGGATGAACTTAAATGGAAGCCTGACGTATTACCAAGTCCTAAAAATATGTAAATGGATCTGAAACTGGGCTCCTCTGTGAATGTAGCTCTTTGTTGCTAATAGTGATTTTTTTTATGCATGTTTGTGAATTACTTGCATGACTTTTGACACTATTATGCACAAATAGTCACATGAAAGATGTGCATTATAGGTATGTTTTATCTTTTAAATAAATAATATCTTCAATATAAAATGAATATTTCTTGGGAAAAAATGAAAATAAGATACGTGAATCTGTTCCTTTGAATTTTATATTGAAAGAGGCACAAGTGGAAATTCTTTTTTTTTTCAATGTGATTACCTTAATATTTTGGCTTTTTTTTTTTTTTTGGTAATCAATGGTTTTCCATTAACTTCAAACAAAATAAAAAAATTTTAAAACAATATATGTTTTCAGGCAGTGACTCTAGTGAAAAAGAGCAAACACTAAACTAATTCATATATTTTTACATCCTAGGTCATGTGTCATATGACTTTTCTAGGTTGTAAAGTGGTGATGATGAACAGCAATGTGAAAGGGGTTGACATGTCTGTACCCCAGCCTCTTATCCGATGAAGGGCAAGGTAAATAGCTGTTAAATCACATGCATACAAACCAATCCCAATTTTATAACCCAGGTTTTTTTTTTGCGAGGTGGGGGTGTTTGTCACAAGATGCAAAACAATCTGCAACGCAAATTAAAACAAAACAACTGTTAAATTCTTTTTATGAGTTACCATGCTTGTTCTTTCATTCTTTTGCTAATGGATCATACAACTTTGAATGCTCTTTCTCTTATAAACGTCATCTAACAATGGTATCTGCATAATCCATCAAAATTGCAAGGGCGGGGGATATAGCTCAGTTGCACAGCACGTGCCTGGCAAGTGCCAGGTCTTGAGTTCGATTTCTGGTAACCAAAAAAAATATTATTCCTTTTACTACTGTCTCCTAGAAACGGCTGGTTACTGTGAAGCGTAGCTGATCACTGTGATGCATATGGTAAGAACCAAGGACAGCCAAGTACTCTGCTTCTTGCTTGCAACCCCATAAAAACCTCCCTCCCTGAGCCTTCAGGGCCTAACATTTTGAGGCATAATTGATTCCTTGTCAGTGCCCATTGACGTAAATAAATCTGTTTGCAAATCCCGGGTGTCATTTTGGTTTCTGTTTGCCATTGCAGTACCATAGGCAACATAAGGAAAGCTTTTTCCCTCAAAAAGAAAAAAAAAAGAAATGAATAAAAAATGGTTGTACACACTTGTGTTGCCAGTACTCTGAAAGGCTGAGGCCGGAGGATCCCAAATTTGAATCCAGTTTAAACAATTTATGGAGACCTTATTGAAAAAAGAAAAAGAAAAAAAGAAAAAAATGGCTGCAGATGTATTTCAGTATAAAAACAATATCAAGGCCCAATACCATAAGAAAAAAGAAAGATAATTCTAATGCCATAATGATTTTCTTCTTACTAAGACAAAATACCCTGCACCCACGACTCTACACAGGAAAGATTCAATATGGGTCACAATTTGTAAAGGTTTCAGTACATAGTCAGCTGACTCCAAGACAGGAGAGCATAGCAGAGGGGAAACCATTCATGGCATGGCAGTTGGAAAGAGAGAAAGACATCAAGGCAGGAGGCAGGGAGATAGATGCTACCAGGCCGTGCCCCCAATGAGCCATTTTCTACAATCAGACTTCAACTCCCACATCACATTTATTTAGCTATAAATTCATCAGCGATCTTATCTACCCTAATTAGCATGCCCCCATGATCCAATCACTCCAAAAAGCCCCACCTATGAGAATATGAGGCTTTAAGGTAACGTAAAATTTTAAAAACAATAAAAATTATTTTAAACATTATCAATGTTGATAGAGACTATAAGAAATTACAGTGTGTCACACTATTCAAATAGCATCAAATTTATTCACTATTTAATTTTCTCAAAATCCTTCTATGGTAAGTACTATTATTATCTCTACTATACAGAAAGGGAAGCAGTTGTTAAAGTAGCACAACTTTTAAGTAGTAAAAAGAAGATTTAAATGCACACGTACCGGCTCCATTAACTAACAAACTTGCTTCCTTACTTTTATTTCTCCAATGGCAATGATGTCTATGGTGGTGATTGAGATTTCATTTGTTTTCATTATTAATAATACAAATTACCACAAATTTAGTCTCAACTCTAAATTTTATCATTCTAGACAACAGAAGTTAAAATATCGAGATACTAGCCGGGTTAATTTACTTCTGAGGACTCTAGCAGGTGGCGTGGGATGGGTATTTCCTTAACGTCTGGAGATTCATTTCCTTGGCATGTGACTCTCGGTGAGCGATCAAGACATGGCAACCTCTGCTTCTCTCATCACATCTCCTTCTTTAATCCTAATGTTTTTACCTCCTCTTAGAAGGACTTTTGTAATTACATTAGTCCCACTTGAATGGTGTGGCAACTTCTACTATCTATTGATTTTAAATTAGTCACAATTGCAAAGTACTCTTTTTTGATGCAAGGTCACACATACACAGTTTCCAGGCATTAGAACATGGATATCCAAAGGTTCTATAGGTACATCATTTTTCAGGCCATCGCGATGATCAAATAGTAACATTTTTAGTTCTATGATATCAACCAAATCAGAGAAATATTATGCTTGTATCAACAGAATCTGATTTTCAAGTATTTATGAAAATTCTGTAGCATTCAAACTGTTAGTTTTATTAAAATATTAACTGATTTGAACTTAAGAGAAATCAGTAATGCTTTCTGATTATTGACAGGAATAAAGCAAGTCAACAGCAAAACAGCTGTGAATGGAGATATTCTGGTCTTTCCTATTCTTTGCGTCTTATATCACTTACTTTGTCCTTCATGTGACTTCCTGAGGACATAACCTAGAAGATAACTGAATGAGACTCTGAATGTAAAATTTAGATGCCACTGAAGGAATTTTCTCAAAAGCCTAAAGAAAACCCTAGACCATAGTTCTGATATCTGGCATTGATTGTAGCACATGTATATGTTTTAATTTATGTGGAGTGTTTTTATGCACATTTGTTTTTCTAACTGTATAATAATGCTGATAAGTTACTTTAAGTACTATGTTCATGAACAATTTAAAGTCAGTAAAATTACCTGACAATGTTGACTCTTTGTAAGTAATTGATGACCTTAGAATACAACTTCATTTTATGAGTTTTACTCAATCTTAATGAAATATAGCCTTTGACCTTCTAAAACATGTATTTAGTTCCTACATTCTCCAGCTTTTATATTGTTTTGGAAATGATAAATTGTTGAACAGCTATTCTATAATTTAAAAAAAATTACAGGCGCATTTAAAAAATCACCACCAAAAAGTAATCATTTAGTAAGTTTAACAATTATGTATTTATGTATATATATTATCTATATAAGTATATTTTATATATTAATTTAAATAATGAGTCACAAGAGCAAAATTTATAATATTGAGTCATTGATTTAGACAAAAGTAAAAAGAAATTAAGTACTTCTATGCTGACCTCCCTTTTTATCCTTCCTGTGATTTCCTTGGTTTTCACTAGGTGTACTGGAGATGACCACCCATTTGTAAAAATAGTGTTATTATTTAGATAATCATTCATCATGAATCAGGAATTATGGCAGACTCTGTAGCCTTGGAGACGGAAAGACTAAGAAAATATTTTCTGATCTTTAAGAATTTAGATGCCATAGGAAAAAGCAGACATATACCCAGACATTATTACAAAGACAAACGTAAGTATAATAGGTGTAGAAATACATGACCATGTTGTATCTTACCTTAGAGTATTCACTCACTTGGTTCCTTTCAGGAACTAATGAGAAGAATTCTAATAAATGATTTTATCTAAAGGGCTAAGGTTAGTTTTTTCAATTTTTATTATTTTTATTAGTACATGTTTTATACTTAAGAAAAGGATTTTTAGCAAAAAATCACAAATAGTTTTTATTTGCTTTGAAGAGGCACTTTCTATGAAATGAACTTTCAGATTTGGGAAAAGACTTACAATTGTCCTATCTTCTGGGGAGGAATTCTTCAAATACACTTCACATGACAAAGTGGAGCTGCATGACTAAAGAAACGTAAGTATCATCTATCAGTTTTTAGAGCATGATTTTATGAGTAGTACCTGACTTAATAAATTTAGAACAATGTTTCTAAAATCTTAGTGTGCATAAGAAACATCTAGTGTTCGTTCAATTAAAAAAATGTTTTGTAAAAAAGTAGGTGAAGAGGAGTTGAAGGGATGAAAGGAAGGGAGGAGAATCAAAGGGGAAATGGTGGACAAAAAGGAAAAAGGAGACAAATCAAGGTATAACATGTACAGGTACGAATTTTCTATGATGTATGTGATCATTGTGCATACCTAAATTTAACCAATAAAGTTAATTAAATTTAAGAAAAAGCTGAAGTAACTGTCAGTTAACTTTTATCAGAAAGTTTTAAGAATATTCCTTTAATACAAGTACTGTAGTAATTTTGACATGCATTTCAAATAACTGAGAAAAACTAGTCACATAAAATAATTAAAATTTTTGTTTATGTTAACATTATGACATTATATACATAAATCTCACAACAATTTCTAAATCGTTCAACAAATTGACCCATCTATTTGTCCATTCAGGTATCTTTTGTGTGCAAAGTAAAGATGAAGTCCTCTGGAACAACTTTGTATTATTTTTTTCCAATTCCTAATCTCATTATTAAGACAATGTCATCTATCAAATGATGCATGTACTCTTAATTTTCAAAATTTGATCTTGACAATCTCATTAGTATATCCAGTTCTTTCCAGTAGGTCTAGTCAAAATGAAGTCAACATTTTCCATTTGAAGTTTCACAATAGTCTACTGCAATTTCTGTCTTTGATTATTGAAATAACTGACAATTATTTATTGGTAAAGACACCTGTGTTAAATTAATTGGTTGCTCATTCTGAGCAAGTTATAAAACTTCGATGTTGTTCACTTTCTCTTTTGAATCTGCACTGTCCAATACATAGGAAGCATGAGGGTGTAGCAAGGATCTTGTAAAATAAGTTGCTCTTTTTGAACTTCTGAATTAGAAATTCTGCTGACAGTGGTGATTATGGAAACTATAACTGCGAGACCCCTCTACTAAAGATTCTTATTTAGAGGCATGAGGTGTAATCTTCATAGCAAATTGTTATCACAAAGTCCAGGGAAATTATTATGTTATACAAGTTTGAGCAATACTATAGGTGTTGCTTCAAATTTTTTACTGGTAGTAAATAAGAATCGAGAACTAAAGTGGGGCTAATATTGACCCAGAATGTATTGGCCCGACTTTACAGTTATAAGATTAAGCCATTTTGATCAGATTTGTAAGTAACCATCACAAGCATCCAGTCTCTCTTCTAACTAAGTCCTTCTACTTTTCACTTTTATCCAAAATTGGTGCTGAAGGCTTCGTGGGTGCCATAGACCGTAGCCTGCAGGATTCTGTTCTTTGGTTCAATTGTAGATTTTTCCTTACTGACTTGCATTGCATAGATTGCTAAGTTTTTACAGTATCATCCCTGGATCAAGGCATATATTTAGCAAATCTCCAAAGAGATTGTATAAAGTCTTCAAAGTAAAATTGTATATGGCTGCTGTGTATAAAGCTCAGAAAGAAATTAGCACCACAAAATAACTATGGCTGCTTTTTTTTCCTCAGAGGTTTTACTTGCTTCAGAGGTAGGTTTTCCTCCACCAATTTCAGCACATATTTCAAAGGAAACTTGGTAACTGTTCTCATCATAAATACATTAAATCAGAATGGAAAAAAGCTTTGATAGACTGAGAAAAAGTGAATAAGAAAGTATGGAGTCTTCAATTTAGATGACATGGATACTCAGCTCAGTAGGACAAATGATGAGGCAAAGATTATGAGACCTATTCTGCAAAGACAACGTGTATTTTTGAGAAATTGCAGTCAGAGAAACAAAGCCTTTGAAAGACTTTTAGAATAAGTTAAAAAGCTTTTCAAACTGTTCTATGGTATTAGATAATAAATATTCAAGACATGCATTATCACCCTAGCATTTCATGAATAGAGATTTCACAATATGCATCTAAATTTATGGAATACATAGAAAAAACTTAGGAATTGAATGAGCAAACTCTAAAGAAGTTATCATGGAAGATTTTATTGGCAGTGACAATTGAAAATGAAGGAAGGAATGAAAATGGAAACTGGTTCAGAAAAAGTATGACTGTTAGAAGAGGTACTGGTGTGACTGTGAGAGGAAAACAAGGGCAGAGAGGGCCCAGCATTTAAGCATGCCAGTTCCATTTAGGTTAGCTTAGAGCCCATGCAGAGCCTGCATGAATACTAGAGAGAGGACAAAGAGCCAATTTAACAGCTTGGTAAATCTGCCCTTTCATTTATATCTAAAAAATGATTTTTTAATAAATGAATACTCCTTGCTCAAATTTGTAAATAAAAAACAATAAATTAGGTAACATGTGGGGTACAGATACCTCAGTGGAGATGTCCATACAACTGTTCAACTGCTGGGATTGTGTCCAGAGTATAGTAGCATGAGTTCAGTCAAATTTACTAGGAGGCAAAATAAATTGCCTTTAAATAAAACTAAAGATAGATGAGTGTCAGAGTATAGAGTTGTCAGTAGTAAAATCTGCTTTTACAGTCTTCCTGTGGTTAAAATGTATTTTTTCATGTTAAAGTCCCATTCTTCTATTTCTGTAACTCAGTAGCTAAATCTCAGCTTAACTGATATAATATTAGTGAAATCGATATTTATTCACAAATATGAATGAGACGACTCAAGAAAGTAAAACATATTCTTGTGCTTAAATTCAACAATAATAGAAACAGTTCCTTCTTGTTGAGTTCGTATAATATCCACTAATTTTTTGTTTCATACCCCATTTAATAATATGGAGTATGATAAATGCTTATTGAAACATTATCTTCCTCCATATGTACTCTCTCACAGTATATTGCTTCAGTTTCTAATTTTCTGCAAATATTGACATGACTGCACAGTTTTCCTTTAAAGGAAAACTTCCTTTTTACTTCAAAGAAACTTCCTCTGAAGTAAAATTGCTTCAAATCTACTAATTTCCTGCAATATTATTTTATTATGTTTCTGCATGATACTAATCTAGTGTTACTGCTTCATGGACTTTGTTATTTTTCTCTTCTGCACCATCAATAAATGTTTTCACGAGAGATTTTGTCTTTTTGCTAATAGACATTCTAAAAGTTCTCACTTATTAAAGTTTTATTTTTCAATTTAATTATTAAGGGACAATTCCCCACGGATCTTTCAAATTTCTCATGTATTGCAAGGGAAGGTATTGATTAACTTTATTCTGGACTATCTCTTCATGGTTGTTTATACAGCAGATAACTTTGGAAGAGAGAGATAACCTCTTCCTTTGGAAAATGCGAACTTTGTTGCACCATAATAATTATAATGTCTGTTTTACAGGACAGAAAGCAGATAAGCTTATGAACCATTATAATGGGTTTCCTAAGTTCTAACTTTTCCTGTAATTAAATGTACTGTATATGCAAGCATCTTACCTAGGCTTTTTCACATTGCTTTATGGGAATGAGGGATGGGGCACTGGTACAAAATATGATGCTCTTCTGATAGAGCTATTGCTCTGAGTAGTGAAATTTTTTTGATTTGCTTGATCCAGAAGTCTGTCTGTTCTGCCAGCATTTGTGAAATCATGATAGGCATATTACAAAGTTGGAAACTGAATGCATTTTCAGACTCATCTTAGTTGTGGATAAAAACAAGCCTTCCAGTTATCTCATATTACCCCCCATTTTGAATTACTTCACTTATCAAAGAAAAACTTGTGCACCATTATCATTCCTTCATGAACCACTTAGTCCTTAACACTATGAAGTCTAACCTCTCCTATACCATTACTGAAATTTCCTTCTTTAATGACACAAAATGTTCCTTTTCTTATTGGATACAGAGGTCTTTCAGCTACCAGTTTTCTTGAATCTCTCTATATAGCATTTATTATATGATCATCTCTTCCATTTAGACTTCTTCAATTATATATACATGTATGTATATACAAATGTATATGTATATATATGTGCATATGTATATATAGCTATCAATTTTTTTCTGTCACTCTCCATGAACTCTCTCAACAACATCTTGCTAGAGAGATCATACTCAACATGTTAGAAAACTGTGAAATTGTGTTTTAAATCAATTATCTTCTGATAATTCATTAGCAGTTTAAATATCTTTAGCTAAAACTGCATCTCCATGTTTTCCTTTTCGTAAGCCTCATCTTCACATCTCTAAATCTATTGATGACTTCTACCTGGACAACCCTGTCTCCCACTGGTAAAATTCACCATATACAAGGTCAAAATTCTTTCTGCTTAATGCAGAAAATTATCTGAACACATGATATTACAGTATGTCATCCAAAACTACAATTCTATATGAATCCAAAGTTTCTGGAAAAAATGCACACGTAAGGAACATGCATAGATATTTTTCTTCCTGTTAGTATTCCTTAAGCAATATAAAGTTGCAAGTATTTAGTGTTTAGACTGTATTACTAATAGGCAGTCTACAGATGACTTCAATTATATGAATGATGTACACAAACATATAAAAATACTATTCTACTCTATGTAAAGAACTGTATTGGTTACTTTTTTCTCATTGCTGGGACAAAGCACCTGACACCCAAAGTGAAGAAAGGAAAGGTTTATTTAGGTTACAGTTTCTGGAGATTTCAGTCCATAATCAGCTGGTTCCAAGGCAGGGTGGCATGGCACTGGTACAACACTTCAAGGCAGCAGCCAGAGAAAGAAAAAACAAGCCCCTTCTATACCCTTATACTGTACACGCCTCCCCCCACCAAGGTGGCTGTAGCACTCACAAAATGTCCTTGCCTTCCTTTGTACAGGATGAGGTTGTTTACAAAGTAAGAACACTGGCGCCCTGCTGAGTCTCTCAGTTAAACTTCTAAATTGCTGAAGTTGACACAATATATCAACCATAACAATCCACCCCTTGTCAACTTGGTAACCAGACATATTTCTTTAAAACAGCCTCCAGATACCAAGACATGCTTATTCATACCATTTTGCAACTCAAACATTATAACACAGCTTTAACAATCCTTAAGAACCATCAGTAAGTATATCAACATTAAATTACATTAGAAACATAGCATTTTGTCCTTGGACATCCAAAGACTCATGCACATCCCTTTATGCAAAAGGCAGTTAGTCCATCTGCAAGAGTTGCCAAAATCCTAACAGTTTCAGCCTTGCTGAAAAGTTTAAGTCCCAAGTCTCCTCCAACACGGAAGGCAAACTCTTAGCTGCATACCCTTGTACAAATGAAAACAAAGTTAAACTCTTCGAACATGAAATTGCACAAGACAAACATTTTCATTCCAAAAGTTACAAACAGGAGGGTGCAAAGCATTGGGACCAAAACAAGTCCAAAATCTAGCAGGGTAAATGTTAAATTCTAGTTGCTTGTCCAGCATCTGAAGCAATCTGTGGCAAATTATGAGCTTCAAAGGTCGTGTGTAGTTCCACCCCTATGGCACTTCTAGTGGTCACCAATCCCATGGCATCTCTCTTATGCCGGCTGTGCTCCCCCATGGCAGGGTTCCTTAGATGATCCACATTCCTGGCTTTTCCAAACTTCTGCAGTCTTCATTGCACCTTTGCCTTCACATTCACAGCTTCACACACTGCCCTCTCAGGGACACACTGCCTGGCCCCCCAGGCCTTCTGAATTCGGGTGGAAGCTGCCTTAACCTCAGAACTCGTGCACTACATATGTACCTAAAACCAGCACCATGTGGATGACTCTGAGGTCTGCTGCTAGCTGGAGCAGTAGGCAGGCTTTCCTCTCTCTTGGCTATAGGGGTTGAGTGCCTGGATCGCTGGACACTCTGAACCTGATTGTGAGAAGCAAATTCTTTATGCTGCTGCCATTCTGGAACCTCTTGGGGCCTCTGCCACCATTCTGGTACATAGTGCTCTGAGGCTTTCTCCTCCAAGTAAAGTCTTTCACTTTTGTGGTTTGGAAGCTGCAAAGGTTCAAGAGTTGCTGCTGTTTGCACTGCCTTCAGGCCATCTTTTCTATTTCTGTTCCTTCTCAGAAATTGAGGTCTCAGCTTTATCTTTACAGTCCACAACTTTACTGGAGCTTCCTTTCTGGCCAAACTCACAACATTTTAAATCATGCTGGTCTCTTTGTTCTTGATTCATGACATAAATCTGGCTAAAAGCCCCTAACAATAACCATGCCATGGCCTTAACATCCTACTGCCCTGAAATTTCTTCTGCCAGATTAATCAGTCCACTGTCCTTAACCTTAGTCTCAGGCAAAGTCTCTGGACATGAGCAAAATGAAGACAAACTTTCTGCCAAGCCGTAACACACATGGTGTGGAG
>RJWT010040170.1:0-12540 GCA_004365215.1 Cuniculus paca
GTATGAATATCTTCCGAGTCACCATCATAACAGTGTCTATAAATCAATAAAATTAAACATCGCCTGCCAAATAAATTAATGGGTCAATTCCAAATAGACTATAAGCAGTAAAATTCAAAGTACTGGACAGAAGTAAAGTCATCAGATGCAAAACAAATTGATGCTTTATTTATTTATTTATTTTTGCGGCACCGGGGATTGAACTCACAACCTTGCGCTTGCCAGGCAGGCGCTTAGACCGCTGAGCTAGATCCCCAGCCCTGCTTTTTTGAGACAGGGTCTCACTATGCCGTTCAGGCTGGCCTTGAGCTCACTTTGTAGCCCAGGCTGGTCTCGAACTCACAACAATCCACCTGCCTCAGCCTCTCGAGTGCTGGGATTAAAGGCATGAGCCACCACGCCTGGCTCAATTGATGCTTTATTAACCAAAAGTATAACATGAAAAGTAGCATCATAACAGACTAAAAGTGAGCTGCCCAGGAAGTGTCAAGTAATTCACACATGTTCTGAGGTTAGTCCACTTTCTCATAGCTACCTGGTTTTTTCTTTTTTCGAATACTGGTGACTCATACTATTCTTCGTAGCCAGAATGAAAAGAATAACCTAAAGCAAGATTTAGCAAACGAAAGCCCTTCATGTAACTAATCACACATGATAGGGTCAAAGCCCTACAAGTTTTAAAAACTCTTTTAGAGAAAGCACATCACTAAGCCTATACTCCTGCAATGTAATGATCATAGTGTAAGTTTTCCTTGAAGCACAATGATTTCAGGTATAAAGGTCGCAGATATCTGCAGACTGAAGGGAGTAACAGACTGAGGAAAGTGGCAAACAGTGCAGTATGACATGTACCTTAATGTAAGGGTCCTTCTCCCTGAAGTCTTTCAGCTCTCTAGCTCCTTTTGACTATTGCCTTATGGCCAAAGTGCGTAGCAGAGTGTGTATCAGCAGGTGTCACACCAAAGGAGGAGATGGAAAAGCATAAGAAAATTAGTAAAATACAGATAGATGCTGATGATAGATTGATGACAGATAGACAGACAGCTCCAGAGATACAGATATAGATAGATAAAGATATAGACGGATAACAGACTTAGTGCTCCTAGGCGTTGCATTCTGCTGAATACTCTCCTAGACTATGTGAAGTTTATATTATTAGCCTCATTTACAAACGAGAGCCCAAAGATGTTAAATATTCTAACGTAGACACTACAATCTTCCAGTCCATCTGGCCCAATTGCTTCTATGTACTTACTTTCATTTATTCTTTTCCTCATTCATTCTGCTTCAGCCACCCTGCTGTTCCTCAATTGTGTGAGCCAACTTTCATAAGATCTTCACACTTATACTCCACCTGCCTGAAATGCTCTTCCACAGAATAGCCACATGCTCCATTCTTTTTCTCAGGTCTCAGCTCAGATATCACCAATTCCACCCCTGCTCTTGAGAGTCCTGTACCCCATTCCTGACTTTGCTTTTCTGTGAAACCTCTCTCATCATTGTTTCTTGTGTAGTTTCATACTCTGTCACATACAGACAGACAGACAGACAGATATACACAAACTTGGGGAAAGAGCTTGCATTTATTTTTGGAAATAATGATGCAGAGACTAGGAAGACCAAAAAAGGAAACAAATGAAGCTAACCTAGCAGTGCACTATTAAGGCAGTGAGGCCTGTGGATAATTAGAGCTCAATGTGATTAGGGAACCTCTGAGGAGCCACGTACAATGTATTTCACAATCATTTGCCTGAGTCATAGCTCCTGTCTCCTATGATATAAGACTGGACTCAGGGTGTGGTTAACTTGTGTTTAGAACAATCTAGTAGGTTCCCACAAGTGTTTCACACAGAGTAGCCCTGTGGCAAAAGTTGGGGCAAAGAAAGGTGCTAGCTGATTACTCCTGTAATCAACTAGTAACAATACCAATGGCTGGAATAAAAAGGTGATCTGAGATGGGCCATAAAAAGTCTCTGATAGAGTCCACCTCTTGCATCAGGAAGACTTTTCACAGAACATTCAAGGAAGTATCCAGCAGGAAATTCTGCAAAAGACTTAATACAAAATGGTTAGTAGGGGAATCTAGTTGGCATCTGCGCTTCTGTAAATAGTCCCCAAGCTATAGCTAACATTAAGATTCTTTTCCTCCACCCACACTCATTCAGTGTTTGCCTGTCTTATTTAACACTGATGGTTGGTCTAATTCAGTTGTGTGGTGAGATGACCCAAACCTTCATCTCCAAAGGATCAGTCTTTAATTACTATACCTATCAGATCGCTGTCTCTCTTTTCCATGGTCCATTTTCTGTAATCACAAGAGAGCCCTAAGGAAGTTCCTGGTTCCAAACATTCTCTTCCATGGTGTACTATAACCACTACTATTCCTGGTAAAGAGGTTCAGTTATCCCTACAGCAAAGTGACGTCCTTCTCTGAAAATGATTCTGCAATAGTCATAGTTTCAAGTTTGTGAAACTTTCATAGCATCTTTTAATGAAATGCTTACCCGTCCCAGTAGAAACCCAAATTCTAACCTAGCAGAGCTAATCTGAATGACAATAAAGGAGAAAACCATCCACTTGTTGATGTTTAGGTCATATATCTTGGGACTGGTACATGGGGGAACCAGAGCACCATATCATGGCCATGAGTTTGGCTGCTGTACACATCCAAGAGAGCGTCCCAACCCTACCAAGTATAGTCCCTAAACTGACACCTAGCCAGGCTTTTAACTTCCCCTTCTGCCCTTCTCTGAGGCAGTCACAGTACTGAAAGTTAAGGACTAGGCCTTTGTACCATTTTTCCCTAGCATGTGTACTGATACGTGGCACTCATTCAGCTTGCAATACACGTCTTTGAATAAATGAAGGAAAGAAGGAATCAATCAACCATTTTGCATTATCTACAGGCATTCAAAATTCCAAAACAAAAGATAGAAATTCATTATAAACTAGCTCCTCAGATGATTTAAATTTGAGGAATGATCTCATAGATACAAATATAATTAGTACATATTATGACAAAAAATAAAATTAGCAAACATTAAACAGTTCACATTTTCATAATATACATAGAATTAATCTAGTAATGTATGAATCATATTCATTTACTTTTAGTACACCAACAAATCATAAACTTGGCAATATAGTGGTATAAATTCACTTGTTTTTCTTAGTCCTAAACACTAATGAATTTCATGTATAAAAAAACCTCATTAGGAAACATTATGTTTAATAATAAATTGTCAATGCACTAGTTTGCCAGGTTAAATGTATGATAAAATATTTAAAATGACATTTATTGCATCAATTTTTTTAAATAAAGTTACCTAAAGCTGCTAATATAACTTAACAGTCTAAAACCTTGTTCCTTTTCTGGCACATTTTTCCAATAACATATTTTGTCTCTGACTGCTAAAATATCAGAAAATAATGCCTATAGGACTAAAATGAAGTTTTGTAGAGTTAAGGGGGAAGTTGTAAATGTGTAATCTTTTATATGCATTTCAGTTAAGCACTTGATATATCATGTTGAGTTTCCTGCCAGAGGGATTTCAAGAGCTTGGGAAAATAAAGTCAGCATAATTTCACTGCTGAGAGGAGTCACTTTATTATTAATCATGGGACAGTTATTGAGCTCTGACAACTAAGTACTGAAAAAAATTCAAAAGCCTATTTTTTGGTCCAGTTATAAGAAGCAATGGCATCTATTCACCTAGCATAATATTAATGCTGCTTCTTAGCTAAAAAGTACATATCCAGTAGTCTGTGCACATATTTCACCAGTGTCCAAATTCTACCATCATGCTGAAATTTTTCAAATGAAATCTTAGAAACTTAGAAGAGAAAGATCTAAAACTTTATCCATGACTGTAGAACTGTCCATCCTAACACAAATATAAACTATCACAAATATAAACACTCCTAAGACGTATTATAGTTTTCTCTTTTCTGGAGCTAGATACGCAGTGTTCCTATTCGCACGAGCAGCAGGAACCATTCCAGAGCATGTTCTGTGGAGCTTCTTACCTGTCCTCCAAGCTTCTCATCTTTGAAACCCGTTGTCTAATCTCAAGTGGTGCTTTCGCAACTAATGAGGTCAACAGCACAATTTCCTGACAGTGACTTCGATTTGTCTATCAGTTTGTTGTTAATATTGAAAGCACAGTAATTATTTCCAACAGTAAGAACAATAATTAAAAATAACTTAAGGCACTATCATCATTTTGAAATGGAAAAATCAGTAGTAAAACTTGGTGTTTTATAGCAATTCACAATCACACCTAATCCTATGAAAACACTATACCATCTTGGATCTTGAGAGATGTTGTTATGACTCTGTGCACCTGTCAAGAGATAGCCAAGTTTTCAGTCCTGACTAATTCAAAGCAAACAATGAAAATAGGAAGGTAGGAAAAATGAGAATTCTGAGGCCTGGCACATAACTTATACTCCAGTACATTTCTTTACATGATTGTGCTATGCTTGCTCAGAAAACTAGCACAGTATCCTATGGGATTAAAGACCCTAAATGTTTTAAAAGTTTCAAAAGATAAATTTCATTTTGTCATTTCCTGATCGGTTTCTAATGAGCATGCATTCTAACTTGATTCATAAAGAAATACTTATAGTTTTTGAAAGGTCATGTTATGTCCCAAACTAATGATTTGAAGAAGCCCTGTGACAGTTATCACTATAAAATTAATAATTCATCTTTACTCGTCAGCTGTCCTCAACCTGCACAAGTTCTAAAGAATTCTTTTGTAAGTGCCACAGGGCACTCGATGTAAAATGTGTAGAATGAGCCTTAGCAGGGTAGGTTTGAATTCTGGAAGCTCCTGGGCCTCCTTTGCCTCAAACATTATACACTCCGGAGTCTTTACATTTTCAAATGGCGGAAAAAGAAAATCATTCCAGAGTTTACTGTAGCTTTCCTCTCTAAGGGCTTCTTGCAAAGAATTCACATGTGTCAGTTACACCTCAAATTAGAGATTTAAGTTTCCCTTCCCGGTCAATTATAGGATCTTGGCCTTGGCAGAGAATGCACGTGATTGACTTTGCAAAGGTCTGAGTCAACAGCTTGTTGGACTTTGAAGTACCCTGGCCATTTCTGCAGCTGGGGCTTTTTTCTCCTTTGGCATGTTTCAGGACCACTGCTGGTTTTCATTCATCTCCATTCGCGGGTTTCAGGTGACATTTTGGGGCTGGAAACATAATGTGTCAGAAGATAGCTGCAACTCCTACTGTGCTAGTTATTGTTTCCTTTGTCGGGAGGTGAGTGAGCACAAACATTTTCCAATTGCTCTGATTTTCAGACAGGTTTAGATCTACTGAGCCATCACTGATGCTCACGCCTATACCATTTAGAAACACTTGATAGAGATTTCAGAGGCGATTTCTAAGTTCAGTTCCATACAAATACAGATACTCTCATTTATCCTTTTTCCAGATAAGGCGTAGATTTCACGTCCTCTCCTTGGTTTACCCCTGCTCAGTATAAAAGAAATAGAAGGGGAGCATCTAAAAATGCTTCTCATTTGGGTTCAAACACAGCAGCTTACCTTTCTGCTACAGGCAAAACATTATTATGATCAACACAGTCCGTCTCTTGGGATTCAGGCCTGCAGTCTTTTATTGGGAAAAATTCCCATCAGAAGCAGAATTAAGTCCTCAGTGAAAATTTAAATTACATTATAATATTCATTATAATATCATAAGTTCCAGCAAGCCTTTGCCAAAGGCATTGAATGATTTATGATAAACTTGAAAACCTTAGTACCCTCTTCCCAGGGTGTCTTCAATTATTTCTTTGACGAACTCTGCTCTTGATTCCTTGTTGAACTAAAGTAATAAGGGGTTTAGGGCCTTTATATTCTTCCTCAAACTTTTCTTTTTAACTTAGAATATCTGCAAGTAAAATATCATTGATTGGATCTTTTTAAATGTACCTCTTATAAAGTTATAGTTAAATATTATCTTACTCCTACAGAATTTATATGACTTGTAAGTTGTAATATCATTTTAGTCATAAAAATTGTATTATTAAAAATTTCTCAAACTCACTTTACTTCATCCTGAACAGTTAATTCAGTTAGAAAGAAATCTTGATGAAATTCCATACTGGTCTCTGTTTGATTCCCTGGTTACTTAACAGTACAAATGCATGCCACTGGCCTAATGAGAATTGGATGAATGGGCACAGAGTGAGTGTAGAATTTTGAAGTGACTTGTCTCCTTACATGGAGTAACCAAGTCCTGCAAATACTGAGGGACCTACCTATGTTTACACATTTTATTAAGGGTACTATGGGTCCTATTTTCTAATCTGAACTTTGGAGTTAGAGAAATGTGGCTTTAAACACTAAACTACTTAGTAACTACAGTTGGTACAAGTCAAGGTATTTACTTAACTACATCTTGAGTAAGTTACTCAGATTTGTATTTCTCTACCAAGGAAATGGACATATCTATCTTCTAAAATGCCTGAGAAGATGAAAAGAAGATATATAAAAATATACCTGGTTCCAAATAGTCATTCGAGGATAATAAAGATTACAATTATCTGTATTGTAGTGAAACTAACCTAAAGTCATCCTTTTGTCTGTCTTTGCCCACTTTGATGTAACAGGATGCCAGAAAGACTGGTATTTAACAGAAAGTTTATTTCTCACAGTCTGGAGACAGAGGTCCAATATCATGGGGCTGGCATCTGGTGAGGTCTTCCTTGCTGTATCATCTCATAGAAGAAAGTGAGAGTTTGGGAGAGGGCAAGAGAGAGAAGAACTGTGCTTATCCTCTGAAATAAACTGAACCCACCCCTGGGCCACTGAACACAATAAACACTAATTCATTCATGGGGATTGAGCCCTCATTCCCTTATCACCTCTCTTTAAGTCTTACCTCCCAACAGTGCTGTATTTGGGATTGCACTTCCCACCAGAGGCTTTTTAGATGACTTGTTCAAACCAAAGAACTGTCCTTTTCTCTTTGTTGCATTTACATATCGTTTACAGAATGTCTTTCTACAGGACAGGTCATAGCATGACCCACTCTATTTTTTTTTTTTTCCTAATAAAAGTAGACTGCCATCTGTAGCACCTCATTTAGATGTGTATGGAAACTTGGAGGCTTTACTGCTCCACTTTCTCCTGCAAATGGACCATGAGCACTTATTCAGAGGTCCTACAAAGGGAACACAACTATGACAGAGGAATGGTCCTCCTTTATCAGGAAAAGCCATCGTTTCCCATAGGGAGTCCAACTTCAGGAGAACACACACAGAGGAGGGAGACAAGAGGGAGATACCTGTCTAACAGTCAGATCAGCCAAATTAATCCTGGCAACCAGTGAGTGACAGGAGTCACAGCCAGATTGCCATCACTACTTTAAATACCCTCAGTAGCTTTTTGTCATTAAATCAAGCTAAAAATTTCTCTCCCAAATGTGCAAGGTCTTGCACATCATCATAATGGTCTTTGTCACCTTTTCTAAAATCATTTCCCATTTTTTCTTATTTTTAGGATATTTTGAAGTCTGGTTGAATTATTTTCCATTTCATGGATAGGTCCCCATATTGTCGTAGCCAAAATACTACCTTTCTTATCAGGACTTATTTATTCTTCCAACTGATGCATCCTGTCCTACAGAGGTAAGGAAGAGAAAGTCACCAATGTCTACAGCATATGTGCTCAGTGCAGAGTTCTGGCGTGGGGACTTTAAATGTGATTTCATCAACTCTTTTTGTAAGGCATGTACTATGTTCTATTTCGTGATCATTGTTATATTTACTTATTTCTTAGTTTTGCAGAAATTAAACCCCGAGTGCAAAGATCACTGATGTACATGACCATGCTCAGCTCTAACAGAGCTCCTTTACAAGTAGAAGGAACTAGGGAAAAATTCTGATTGAATACCCTAATACATAATGGACAAAAATATCATCCAGTATGAGGAATTGAAGGGCATCGTCTTTCATCTATCTTAAATCATTACTGGATTTATGCAAAAGGAAGTTGAAATGCAAAATGTCATATTCTGTGTTGCAATTGTAATGGAGTATCAATCTTGTTCCTTCTTCCCCAGAACTTACCACTTACATGAAGAAAAGCAAAAGGAGAAAAAGAACAGAGCACCTTCCTAGCACTAAGAAACACATCAAATTATATGCAGCAGCAGCATCATAGTCATCATGAGATGACATGAAAAGGTAAAAACAAAGAAAACATTTTTAAGTGCATTTATTTGAACATAAATATCTGTCTTCCAACATATCTAAGAAAACGGGAGACACAGTTAGTTGAAAAGATGAATGTACTGAAGGAATTTAAATAGGCATCGACTCTATGTGGTTTTATGGTCACAAGTTGCCACCTGTATGACACACATATCCACTTATATAATACTATTATTTATGTCAATTATTTAAACATTAATATTAGTATGTAAGTAGGTATATCTGATGAAAAAGATAGTCATGATATTTCTTACTGAAATGTTTCTTGTTACTATGAAACTATGAAAATGCACCTTTACTTTAGTGAATTTTTTTATCAATGGTGCTTACAACTTCTAAAATTATTGAACACTCATTTCAGCCTTCCACTACCATTAGGGTCACTAGACTAACCTTCAGAACAAAGCACATATCTGTTTTTCTCACCAATATATACTTACTTCCAAATTTGGTAACTGAAAAAGGCAGATCTCTCCTCAACAAATAGATTTTGAATGAATCAAGTGAGTTTCAAAATGGTGACCACACCCATTATTAAGTCTTAATAATCCCCAAAATGGAAACATAAAATTGAAAGTTAAAACAGTAAAAGTTCATAACATTACAAAACAAGGTCAAAAGTCAAAGAAGAGAACTAGCAGAAAAAGGAAAACATAAGATGCAACTGAAAAGAAAACGGAATGGGAAAAGGAAGCTATTTAGAAGGAATCTTCTTAATTTACTGAGTGTACATGAAACAATTAAAATGGACTTTATCACAAAACATGTGAAATCAGCTGACATTTGAAGAGTCTCCCATCTTCCATCCCCTCCCAAAGGAGGAGTTGCTGAATGTTGTTACTCAACGGAACAGACTCAATTCCCTCTGAGTAGACAATTCCCTCTTTCTATTGAATCAGAGGCTGTGTCTAGGACATGGGAGAAGCTGGCATTAACTCTTTTAGCCCACCAGAGTATCACTGAGCAAATCGCTGCACTGTCTCCAAGTCAGCTACTCAAAGAATCCAGAACAATGTGTTTTATGCCTCTGAAACTTGGGGAGCAAAAGAAGAACTTTTTTGCAATAAACCTGTGAATTCCACATTTCTCATCATCCTTCTGTAGAACCAAGATCTGCTTTTCTGAGTCCAGTGAGATAACCAGTTACAAATGTCATTAGATTCCTTTGTAAGGTGATTCAGGGGGAATTCCTGTTCTCATATAAAGCCTTTTCTGTGTTCATCTAACATACACTCTGGCCTCTTGCACTTGGTTTGTGAAGTTTCTAATTAACTCCAGGGAGAATTATATAGTTCAATGAACTAAGTCACTATGCTACAATGGGGAAAGAAGAGGCACTCCTATGCTATCAGAAAAATAAACACTTTAGTTTCATTTCTTCAGCCACACATGTTATCTCTTTGTCCTGTCACAACATTTTTTATAGGTTTTTATTTCAAAGGATTACCTTGAGATTACTGTCAACACAAGCCAGAGGGGAATCTTCATACAGAATATAGTAGGTGGTTTTGTCATCTTTAAAAAAAACAGGTTCACTGCAGCAGTATAATATACCACAGTACTGCAATAATCTCTCATATTAAGAACAAAGGAACACTTTTCCAACAGTACTTTGGTCCAAAATTTGAGGAAAAGAAAATGTTTATCACTAACAATAGCACAATTTACCAGCTTGATTTTTAAGTCAAATTTTTAACCTTGTAAATTGTTTCAGAAACTCCACTAGTTTCTGCTGTTGTAACATGCGTAGGCAAAAACATAACATGCTGGGTCACAAGTCATAGGTTGGCAAGAAAATGTAGCTTAAGAACATAAAGGCCTTTCCCTTTCCTATGCAAGGAGAAACCACTTTAGTTATTATTCAACTCCAGTAAATGTTCATAACCATGGAATTAAATATTTCTGAAGGGCTCATTCCTGAGCTCTCTGGGTTGAATTAGGCTTTTCTCAGAACTCCACTGCATGTCACCCACATGTCTTAAGAATCAGTGCCTTCAGCTCAGCTGTAGGTTTTTCCAGACAGGCCGGATGTCTGTGCAATAAGTGATGGAAACTTCAAAGAGATACAGAGAATTCTGTGCTTTCTCTTCTCACCATTCCATGTAAACACTGCTAGTAACCAGACCATTCTTAGGCCAAAAATCCGGATGGCTTGACTTTAGGCTGTTAATTGTTCATGTGAATTTGCTGCCTTTATTATGCTTGGGTGAATCATCCATCTGGGTCCAAAATCCAGCCACCTAATGCCACACAAGCCTCCTATGGGAGCACAGATACTGTGTGGAGCCTAGAGGACACACGCCTGGTGCCTTATCACTAACTTCTCACTGCTGCTGGCTCCCATCACTTTCAGAGTATATAAAGTCTGAAATTAAACAGACACAAGCTCAACATCTACCGTTTTATCAGGCATTGAATCTGATGCCAGGAATAGGTCAGTGAACAAGAAGAAAGAGGAGAATTCATGCTTCCACAGAACTAAATTCTGGTGGGGTTCTACGTAGAAAGATAGATAGATAGGTAGATAGATAGATAGATAGATAGATAGATAGATAGATAGATAGATAAAATAATCTTAGATGGTAATAAACGGTGTGGGAAAGAAACCCCACAGCAATGAGATGGAGAATGACTTGGAGAGAATGGTGACACCTAGCAAAGAGCTCATGAAAGACCTTTCTGGGCAGAAAACATTTGAGCTGAAATCTAAGGGGAGTGTGCATCAGGAAATGAGGTTTACAAAACAGAGGAAACAAGAATAAAGTCCCCAGAGCCTCCAGTGTTAGAGCTACTGAGTGACACCAGGTAGGATGGTAGAGTACCAATACTCATAAACTGGTGAAAACTCCAAAGCACAAACAGCTCAAAATTCTTGATGATTCATTCCTATTTATTCAAACCATATTAATGACAAGCTTCTTGTAATCATTGCCTACTCAGTGATATTTTTTGGGTGCAGACTTAATTTTTGGAACTTATTGGAGAGGCTACTTCACTTTTTCTTTAGGAATAAGATTCCTAGGAATAATCGCACATATCTCACAGGACTTATGTTAAGACTAGCATGTATGGCAGATCCTACTTGTTTCCTACTCAAGATTCTGTCTCCCCCTTCCTTCTAAAAGAATTCAGATTTTCTTTGTGGAAGCAATGTGTTCTTTAAACTTCATGCATGTATGCATACTGTCTACATTCTGTCCCAGCTGCACATGACTCCAACTTACCTGGCAGTCAGTGAGGTGGCAAGTATGCTGTAAGTAGTCCAGTGACAGTGGATATGTAAGCAAAAAATTAGGTCTTTGAAAACAAATTTTTAAAAAACACTTTCAGAAGAGAACCAATCTGATGTGTACATTGTATTTCTCTTTATGATTCCCTCCGTTCTTGCCTGGAAAGAAAATATGATGCTAGAAGTAAAGCGGCCATCTTGTAACTATGAGGTATCTAAGAGAATGAAACCACATATTAAAAAGAATTAAGTGGATCAAAGAAGCCTGAATTTCTGATGCCTTCATGGATCTACCAAATACATTTTTTGACTCTCCTAACTTCTTGTGCTCAGGAAAATATATTCTCATATAATTTATTGTTAAATTTTCTGTATTACCATATAGCTGTATGCAGAATTGTTATATGCAAAAGGTCATAAAACAGATCTAACTAGTAATTTAATACCTTCATCATCGTCTATAATATCGATACAGTATAGTAAGTATTGTATTTATTATATACAGAAGATGTACAGAAAGTGGAGAATGCTGTCACACTATTTCAAAGTCAAACCAAAAAAGAATTCAAAAAGTGATTGAACATAAAACATTTTCCATTCTTTCTATAACACGTCCAGCAGCAATTTACTTCCATAATCATTACATTGTGTTGCCATGCCAAGATATTTGAAGTGCTAAGAGTGCAAAATTAAACAGCATTTATTTCCTGATCCAGTGTCCTGCTAGCAAATGGGAACGTGGAGAGACATTCTGTTCTTTTTTCTTTCCCTCAATATCAGTGGCATTTGGAATTTCTCCTGCATTCCAAATAAATAAGAAGAAACACTTTTGCAGTTGTTTAAACACTTCGAAATTCTCTTGAGAAGGTGACAAGAGCAAGCAGGTGGACATGGCCTATGGTGATGAGAAATGAGGGGCTGTTTGTAGCCTAAATTTGGAACAGAGGAAGTCTAAGATCAATGATATGGTTAGGATGGAGGCAGAATTCTTCTACACAAGCAACTGTGTTTTGCTGAAAGGCCCCAGGCCTCTGCATGCCATCTCCTATAAGAAACTCCCCAAAGAGATCCTTGGTAGGCA
>RJWT010040171.1:0-12539 GCA_004365215.1 Cuniculus paca
TATAGTGGGTGAGTATGTAAGAGGTAGAGTATGAGATGTGTGTGTGTGTGTGTGTGTGTGTGTGTGTGTGTGAGAGAGAGAGAGAGAGAGAGAGAGAGACAGAGAGAGAATTGCATGTGCCTTTGTGTTGCAAAATAGAAAGGCTTGAAAGTTGTTCATTAGTAGGGTATAAACTGAGGCAATAGACTATTTGACCTACAGACAATTAACTGTTCTATCTGGCTGTTTCCATTTCACATGAGAGATTCTGTCTCCTCCAAATACTGGAAATCCCACCTCGTCACATTTCTTAGACCCCTCACCACTGCTCTTTCCCCTCACGGCCAGCCTCTAGCCTGAGACTTAATCGAATTCACTCCATACCTCTGGATTGTGCCAAGTCCCACATTTTGAAGCTACCCCTGAATACCCTTGTTAGAATCAGCATCACGATCATAATCTCAGCTTTTCTTCCTATCAGGAAACCCCTTATCTTTCTTAATCTTGTTAATACATTGTTAGAACCAGTTAATACATTTTCATTTTGAGTGAGAAGAAAGGACTTTTATTCTTAGGGTCATTATCTTATTAATTTTAAATCCCGTCATTACAAGCATATCTCCTTAACCATGGTGAACAACTTTACCAGTGACCCTAATGGTTTGACCTTTAGTCTATGTATTTTTTCCTCAGGGAAAATAATGTTGACCATTAAGTGACAGTCCCTCTGATAACTGAATTTCTTTTATCACTTCTTCAGTAAAATCCATTAACATGTTGTGATTTTTGTTAAAGATCATTTTAAGCATAAAAGAACAAAAAGTGAAGTATGATGCAATTGAATTAAAATACAGGCACATACACCATCCCAGGAAACTGCATTAGTTAGGACTTTCATAGTTGGGTAAAAGCAGTCTAGCTCTCTGTATGCTTCCACTTCTTACAGCCCATGTGAAATAGACAATACCCATTAGGTTTTGGAGATAATAGCTCCTCATTTCTCCATTTTGACATCAGAAGAAACAGAGGCAAGTTATTTACATAATTTAAAATACAGCATGATCTATGCAGATTCAACTTTGGGAACGTTGCTAGGTGGCAATGGCTTTCTAAACATCACCATGCATTCCACCCAGTGGGCTGGAACACGGATTATTTATATAAAATGAAAAATTAGGTTTCCCAAATCTAAAAACCAACAAAATTTTTTTTCTGGGTCAAAAAAAATTAAAGATTTTGATAATCTTGAAAAGAAAAAGATGCTCATTCGACTCTTGATTATTTAGCAGCAATGATGAAGTTGGGGCTTTTTTCCAGCCTTTCTCTAACCCTCTGGCTGCCTATTCTGTGCCATGTGGTTGCCATTTCAATAATCTCCAAGGAGAAAGTGAAGCCAAGACAGTTCATTTTGCTCTGTCTCCCCAGTCTTAAAACCAGTTCAGAGGGCCAGGGGTGGAAACTAGCAGCTTAAGGTACAATTTTTCAGATCATGGTGCATTTAAAATGATTTTCATTTGGCTCTATACTTTTTAAGGAGTACTAATGATAATGAAATCGATTTTTAAAAATTTAATAATCAATATTATATCATTCCTACTGCAAAACACTACTGTTACATTTACATTTATCCTAACACTCTGGCTGTTGTTCTGTAAGCAAGACACCTCCCTCACAGATGTCCAGTCATGAGTATAATTGAGGGGCTCAGCTGCTGGTCTCTGAAATCCCCAAGCACATTTGGTCATGCCAAGCTTCCCACTGGCTGCTCCTCCCCATTGATTGAGCCCAGCAGGAATTCTCCAGCAGGCTCTTTCCTGAGAGATACAAGGTGACTTGTGGTCACGTTGGCTTCAAGGACTGCCCAGGGACCTCGCCCAATCTTCCTGAGAGTGCAAACCACATAAGATGCTTCCACTTGACTTCTTTCCCTCAAGGGCAGGCATGCATTGCAGCCTGATCACTCTCCTTGGGATTTTTGGGATTTCCATTTTCTCTCATAGGAATTTCTTCAATTGGTATAATCATTTCCTTCTTGGTGCTGACTTCTCCAAGTACCAGGACTGCTATGGTCTATAATTCTATGTGAAAAACAGGTGTAGCCAAACCTGAGTTAGTAACCAATGAAATCCATTTAGACATTTCACTCTGTGTGTGTGTGTGTGTGTGTGTGTGTGTGTGTGTGCGCACGTGTACCTGTACTAATGAATTCCTTGCTTGACAAAATGGCCAACTTGGAATACCTGTTTTGTTCACCCCAGACAATACCAGATGGTGGCTACAGGAATTACTTTTTTCTCTGATTTGCCAATAATGATTATGTTCTTCTACTCCTTTCTTTACCCTCAAATGAGAAGGAATCAGTTGTCACTGGACTCCAGAGCTGGCTCTGGGTGATTCATGCAGTGATATAAGGGGGTAGAACTGAGGATAAATCGCTGACTTACTGCAGCCATCTCTGTCCTATTTCTAGTTTCCTGGTCCTGTTCTCTACCCATTTCCTCAATTCCTTATCCCAAATAAGCCTCTTTTTCTCAATATAGAACACCTGCTCATTTCCAGGGGTTTGGATTTTCCCCTAAATGATAAGTGATTAAGTATTCCACATCCAATTCTGATCAGCTGTAAATCCTTTGTAAATAACAAAAGAAAACTGTAAGGATTGGAGTATAGTGTATTCTTTGGATAACAAAAGAAAATTGTAAGGATTGGAGTATAGTGGGAAACCTGTCGAAGAAAGTAGGGTTGGAGCAAAGCTTCGGTGATGTGGCTACAACATGTCAGTAGGCCTAGATGGTAAAATCATTCTCAATGATTTATGGTACGTGACATGCAGCTCCTCCTGAACTCTTCAGCCGAACAGTGTGATAGTCTTACTGGCCCAGCGACTGAAGAAAAACACCATCAGAATCTCTCCTATCACTGTCTTATTAACAAAAGAACAGCAAAAAGGATTTGTGAGTTGATTTTACTGGAGGTGAGGATGTGTAGGATATCTCTATAATGCAGCAGTGCACATCATCTGAATATGAATTTACGATCTCTTCTCTCCCTGCTTGTGTCCCAGGATACTATGTTAGTTGGCGGTAATAGCTATAAATCCTGAAGTTTCCTCCTAGTGAGACAGTCTCAGAACCCATGGCACTATTAGAACTATCTTTAAGTGAGTTCTGGGTTACAGAGACATGTATAACCATTGCTTATCACAATCCTTCTGTGGCAAACACATTTGAAACTCTAAACAAGAGGTTCCAAATAAACTGTACAATATGATCCATTCATAAGCTGGGTAATAACTGTGCTAATGAAGTGGGATATAGCCTCATTTAGAAAATTATTATTATTGTCATTAATCAGTTAGAGTTATTCACTCATAGCCTGATATATTTGGAGCTCAGCTTGATTTCTTTTAGGTCTTTTAACTTGTGGGTTTAACATTAAGTTCCTTGAGTATATTTGTTTCTGTCTTGTGCTCCTAAATCCCATTTTAAAGTACATAGGGATGTCAGATCTCATGAAAGAAAATTTGGAGAAGGATTTAGGTGAGTCTAATGGAGTGATTCTCAAAATATGATCTCAGAACCAGCAGTACCAATATTCACTAGATATGAAAATTCATTGGAAATACAAATTAGCAAACCCACCCATATCTTCTACTTCCAAAATTCTGGTGATGGGCCCTAGCTTTGTGTTTTAAAAACCTCTCCAGAGGATTCTGACCCATGCTTGAACTTGGGACCAAATGTTTCTATGATCTTCATGTAGGAATTATAGCAAGGATGGATCAATAAGAGTTGTTTCAGGTGTCCTATATGTGATACTCCCTGCAGAGAGTGCAGTATTGAAATAGCTCCCAGAACCAGTCTTGTCTTTTAAGAGGTTTCCATCAAGTTGGCAAAACTCACAGAATTGGGGTTAACAGACCACCAATAGGACAATAAATAATTAAATTTGTATAAATCAAACAGTACCATAGGATATTCAAGTGAGGGGACTAGATTTATTGCAGTATATCTATTTGGATATGATTCAAAATTTGCCTTACACATATATAATTAATATTGGCAGAAAGACAAATGTTATTCTGGTAAATGTAAAAAAAGAAAGTAAAGTATTTTTCCTGGACTCCAAGAATTGGGTTAGGGGTAAATTTAATTGTGTTTCTATGCGGCTCTATCATCAGAGATGATGACTCCATAGACTTTTTCATTAAACCATACAGGTATCAGCATTATGAGAGTCAAAAGAGTTTTTAAATGTTTAACTGAAGTCTCTTCCCATTGACCAGAAAAAAAATCTTATAAATAACTCATTATTGACACTGTGAGACATGAAAACACTTTTTAGAGTTTAAAATGTTATACAAAACTTACATTTGTTATTTTTTAAAGAGCTGCACTGCTTCTGCATACATTTTATGATTTCATTGACTTAAAAATAGGACTATGAGGAGGGAAGGATCACATTCACTTTAAAATTTAAAATAAATCTATTTTCTTAATGTTTCTGTAAATGTGTCTGAAAATGATCAAGAGACAAATCAAAAGCCCCAGATGTTCTTGAGCCCTCAAGATTTTTTTTTAAGTTTTTGAATTGACATAAAATCAAATCGCTTTGAAAGGTGGATGGCCTCACATACAGTTCTATAAGCCTGACCCTAAAACTAAAAAGCTGATAATTTGTTCACTTTCAGTGGTCATTAATTCTTTTAAGTTACAAAAGTACATTTAGTAAATTACCTTTTCAACAGCACTAAATGACATCTTAGAGGTTTAAAGTGTTAAATCACTTTCAAAAAAGTGGTCAGTTTACTCCTTAATCACTGATAACATCGGCCCAAATAGCTTCAATTTCTTTCATGTTAGATTCTTGTAAACATAAAACACTTTCATAGACATTATCAAATTTATCCTCAACTAGATATTTAGGATAGGGCAGGAGAGACTGAGAAAAAGATTTTAAAGCTTCTCTTATAAAAGAAAATCATGGTTTCAGAGAACATTTTAATTATAAATTTGCCTAATAATTGCAAAATTAAAATCATTTGAATGTTGCTTTCTTGTTAGTCATGACTGATAATGCTAATAAAGACGTTCATTTTCATACTTCTTTGACTCTGATTTATGCTTTCAGGTTGAGTGAAAGCACATGGTATTAGAATTTAGATTTTGGTCTGGGAAAGAATTTTTGTGAATATTTTTGGATAACTGTGAATATGGCAGGAACTCAGTAAACACGTTCATGAGGTATCTCCAGGGAGTAGTTAGATGTGTTCACTAGAATGAGAAAGGTTGAGAATTCATTGCTGTGCTTGAATTTGTATCAATATGGCCAGAATGATGACACGAGGAAGATAAATTAATTTTTTCCACTGTAGGTAGGCACTTTTTTCTATCTATGGCAACCTTAACTCTAACTTTAATTTGGTAGTCTTACTCAGAAGTCAAAATTAAATCTGGTTAATGAGTTACTTTATCATTTCTCAATAATCCAATGACTAAAAACATTTCAAACAAGTAATCACTTATGATTAAAAACTATAATGGACTTCTAAATGCAGGTCCACATATGCAGTAATAACTCAGAGATTTTGCACTGTCAGGCAAAAGCTAGCCAGGGTGTGCTTTCCTCCAGTTCTTTGAGACTATCTCCCACGGATTGCTTGTACATGCATTTCTGACAAATTTTAAGGAAAAGCTCTAACTTTCCATGGTGAGATGTTAAAGACCCCATTAAGAGGACAAGGTTAAAGATGACAGCCTTAAGTGTGAAATATAAGGAAATTTTTTTTTCAGTGTTGACTAAAACAGAATTTACTCACGGAGAAGGTTAATCTGTTTGACTTACCAAAATGGTATTTCACATTCCATTAAAACATGACACTTGGAACACAGGCAACACATGGTCATGCAACCAAACAGAATCTACTTCAGTGTTAGCCCAGGGCTTGGGTGATCTTTGGGGGGCTTGGAAGAGATGTTAAATTATTTTTTTCTGATTTTTACTGAGAATTTCCCTCTTATTTCCTTTCCTCACATTAGTTATAGAAAAGAAATTTCTTGTTACAGTACATCTTCTCTGACATAAGCCTCTTCTGGCAGAATTATGGTCTTATAACAAGACTCTGTGAAGGATTCTAGAAAAGCACAGGAGACACAGGACTGGTCCCTAGCAGCCATTTTTGTTACCATATGGCACCATGGCAACAGAAATGGGAAAGGAAAGTCTTTTGAAATCTTAGGTCAGCTTTTTTGTTTCTTTTTCCCTACTTGGATTACAAAAAAGAAAACAGAAAGGTAGACAGATAAACAGAAAGACTCAGGATGAAAATGAACAATTAAAAAAAGAAGCCCAGATCAAAAGATATGGACAAGATTTCAAACATCTTTTATTTTTTTTTAAACCAAAATCTTCAGTTCACTGGCACCACTATTTAGGTAAACAGATTAACCTTGATGGGAATGTCACCTACTCCTTTCATATGGTAACATTTCACAATATATTTTTAGTTTTTCTTTTCAGGAAGTCAATATCACAAACTATAAATACACAGTGTAATCTTCTGCCAATAAATTGAGGTCAGCTTTCCTTTGGGTCTCCTTTAAAACTTGAAATCATTATCTCCCTACTCTAAATCCCCTCACCTACTTAAAGAGCGTACCTCTCTTTAGCCTTCATCAAATCTAAAAAAAAAAAAACCACATTTCTTGTAAAAATATCATATCAGAATTGAATGTGTGAAAAAAAATAAGTAGAGATACTAAGGCAATGAAAGAATTCCATTCCTGTGTCCTCTTGAATCTCATTTGCCAAAGAGAATGATACATTTGGAGAAATTTAAGAGCACTATCTAGGGGCATGACTACTTAAACTACTTCCTCTAAAATGTGCATACCATATCTAAATGTATAAAGCTAATGTTTAATTACAAAGCAAAAGGATGTAAATTCCAACTCATTCCTATTAATTTTGCTATAAAAAATAAGAATGACCTAACTCTGCCTAGAGCAGAGCAACCAGTCAGCTGTAACAAGAAGATTCCACTAGTCGGCTGTGTTGGGAAATGGAATGTTGTGTCAAATCAAACACTTGGTTTAATAGAATATTATCAAAAATACTAGGTATGCATTACCAACTTGCCAGGCATAGAATACAATAAAATACACTTCACACTAAAACAACAGCGAATGTATTTTAATCTTTCTCTGATGATTCAAGACATTACAGAATTTTTCATTGACTCCAGGTCATCATTATGAACCTCAATTTTCACTATGCCCAGTGAAGCATGGTTATATCAATTAATGGAAGTTTCCATTTGACAGAATGTTCTGACAACTAGCTTTAGCAGTATATTGTTTCTAGTGGGTAGATAGTGGACAAAATGTGAATACCAATCAGTTGGATTTTTTGCATTGGATAACAGTCCTTTTGGTTCAATGCCTCAAAAAAAGTGCTGTCCTCAAAGGATTTGAATAATAAAGAGGACTTTCTCTGCCCTTAAGGTACAGTAGTAGGCATGAAGAGAAGCACAGGTTGCTTCCATATCTCCACAGTTATTCTTACAGCAGACTTAACAGGAAGCTTTCCCACTGTGGCCAGCTCATGCCTGCCAGTTTCCTCAGGAGGTGGAGGATCCCCTGGGCTGAAAGGTCAGTTAGGAGCTTGACATCCTAACTGTAGCTGAATGCCATTCGGAGTGGCTGGAGAGTTTTGGAACCTGCAGCAGGCATTCTGACAGTTTATGCACATGTTGATACTAGTCCTTTTTCAGTTTGGATCACACAAGGTGACAGCAACTGGTGTTAATTGAAAAGGAAAATGATAATTCAGTATTCTAACAGTTTGCAGCTACCTCATGCTTTTTCATCCAGAAGACTGAAAAACATTTTTTTCACAAAGGGAAACAATCTTAGGTACAGTACCCTGGGGAATGAGGTCATTCTGTTTCTGAAAAGGCCAGGCAATACACATGTGATGACAGTACCTTCTGCTGATGGACCACAAAGACTCAAGGAGGAAAAAAAATGTGATATGCAGGTTAGGAAGGAGGTAGAACTGCAATGAATAACACAAGCTAGAAGTTCAACAACATTCCAATATCCTCAGTTTGGTTCTCCCTGTTGCACAAATCATCTATTTGGGGACTTATCATTCTCCCTTGTAAAAGTCATACGAAATTCTTTTTAGGAAAATATTTGTTTTTCTTCTGAGCAGAACTCAAAGTATTTTAAATGCTGAGTATTTGTGCAAGATGATCACAGTTGTCCATGAAAGGTAAAGTGCCATATAGAAATTGGTGAGTCATAAAAAATTATACCTACTTTGGTAATTGATATGCAGGAATTCAAAATGGGAAGTGCCAAAACAAAGGTGTTAAACCTGAGACTTTTTGGGTGGGAACAATGTCTAGCCTAATCTGGTAACAAGCCAACCAGAGCATATAGATAGTGATGTCGCAGCACTACTCCTTCCTTGCTTTCTAATATATGAGCGGCAGAGCAGGAGATATGCAGGGCAGTAGGCCTTTGAAGTTAGAGGCCATCTGCTACAGCTTCACCAGGATGCTCCACACCCCATGAGCTGGCTCTGGAGAACCCCAGGCTGGGGTACAAAATCTTCTGGGCAGATGGCTGGGTTTCTCACTTCTATCTCTCTGACTCTGCAGTTTGTTCTGTCTCCCCCTTTTAAAATTTAGTTCATTCTAGAGCCTGCTGAATTGGTACACACAGTACTTTTCAGGCTGGATCCCTGCTTCAGCTGCAAAGCCCAGGAGAAGCCAGATCTCTGGGAAGAAGCCAAGCACAGATTTCAGGAAAACATCTCCCTCATGCTTGAACAATTTTTCCTTTCCTGTTGCAACTTGTCAAACTCCCTCTATACACTCTTCCTTTCAGATGGATGGACAGAGAACCAAAGAGACAGACAGATGCACGCTTATTTTAGTTTAAACATTTCTCTGATGAAATACAGCGATTAGGCTCAGTGACTGACTCTTACAGAATCACTCACATTTAACCTGCCTGCTTCATCCCAGCCTGCTGAACACTTTGTGAACATTCCTGAAGTCCCAGCAAGCCTCAGAAACAGACAATAAAAGCAGCAACACTAACAAGACCTTGCAAAATTAAGATTAATTTTAATCTTCTGATTAATCCTACCATAGACTGGCGAGAAGATGTAGCAGAGAATGTGATCCTCATCAGGAAGACTGGCAAAAGCACAGAAAAACTCGGTTCGCAGTAAAGGGTTTGTGCCTGTTCTGACCTCTAAATCAGTTTCTACATACCAGGCACCAGTGATTAGGAAGTCATGGGAACAACGTGAAGCTGGAAATTTGGCCAATTAGCATTTTGCTATGAGACAGGGAGAGCAGAAGTCATCACCAAAGCATTCTCCAGGTGCAAGGTCAGTCAGTGACTTTGACTTAGACTTAACCCACCACACTCACTTTCTGGGTAGGCACGTAGGGTAGAGGGAGGAGAGAGTGAGAGGAAATGGGAGAGAAAGAGGAAGAGAATTCATTGGGCAGATGCTTGATGACTGCATAATTCCACTAGAGTTTATGGTCTTAACTCACAGTGAATTGGTTCACTTTCTTATATTCAAGTAAAAGGCATTCAAAAATCATCCTTCAAAGACTGAATGAATCCTAGAGGATCCATGTGCTCAAAATGATAATTGTCTCACAGACTAATGTTCCATTATCTATAATATAATTCTTCCAATAAATGAACTGGTACCTTAGGTCATATTTAAATACATAAACCAGTCTGAGTGAATTAGTAGAAAGACTGGTTCAGTGGTAAAGAAACTAAGAATGATCACGTGTGAAATCCTTATACCAGATCACTGTAGTAAAGGAAGAGTTTGGAGGGAAGGAGGCTGCCTCTGAATACTTTGAGGAAAGATTTTACACTTAAGGCTGAATGGTTAGATGATGGAGCTGGGTCCATTCACTGGGGTTACAGGGAGGCAGAATTTTGCTCATTAAAAGAGGATGTAATATTTAAGAAGCACCTACTCTGTGTAAGCCACTTATTTGGGCACTTTTACATGCAGCAAGTCACTACACTATCTCAAAGTCCTGTCTAGTAGATATTATTTAATCACCACAGTAGAGAAGTTAATGGTGAGGTTCAGAGAGATTAAGAAATGTGCCTCAAGGCACACTACCTCTATGCAGCAGAAATGGGCTTACTATATTCAAGTCTCCTCCCAAGATTGTGTCCATTTGACAGTTCTCATCAAAGACAAAATAACTGCCAACAAGGGAGAGAAATCTGCAAGTCAGTATAGCACCTAGAACATTTCCCACTTGTAAAAGGAAAATATTTCCTTTAAAAAGAATTTTAAAACCTCAAACCTTGGATTATGGGGTTCCACAAAAGAAATGGAGCAGGCAGACCAAAGGCTTGCATTTTTCTTTCTTTCAGTTCTTATTAAGGGCAGTTTTGTGGCAGCAATAAAGGAAAATAACTCACTATCAATGTCTGGTAAGCTTTCCTATCAAACAGAGAGAAAGAGAAAGAAGGATGTTGCTATAAAAACATCTGTAAACTGATCCATCCACATAAGACAACTTTAAAAGCCAGGGCAAATGGAATCTCAGTTGCCCTTTCTTTCCCATTTCTTTTTAACAAGTGTAATCTTTCCTAACTTAGGTCCTAACAATTCCAAATGATGACTTGATTTGCAGTGATGGACCTAGGAAGAAGCAGGGGAACTTGGCAAAGCATTTAAGCTATCGCAAACTTGCATGGGACAGCAGTGAGTCTCTTTGCCAATCTGAGCTTTGGTTTCCTTGTGAATGATATTAAAAGATCCCTGTGGCCCCTTTGATCTCATCCTACATGAACACAAAATGTCCCTGCAACAAATTCCAATGTCTGTTTATCTTATTGAAATTATTATATAGGAGCACAGTACATGGCTAAAAGCCCCAGAGCCAGGGTACCTGCTAATTTCAGTCTCAGCCTCTGCTCCCCTTACCAGCAGTATGATGTGGGCAAAGTATTTATCCCACCTCTGGAAGCCTACACTTCTGCACCTGTGAAATGGGGGTACTGGCAACACCTGCCCCACACAGCGGTCTGATGAACAAATGAGTTATTCTATCAATAGTGTGTGTTGTTATTACTATCACTGTGCAGCGGTGCAGGGCTTCTGAACTTCTGTGTGTCTGGTTCATGAAAGGACCTGTGAAAAGCCCACGTGCAGAAACTGCTGCAGGGAGTCAGGCTCAGTAGATCTGAGATGGGGCTTAGGAAGCTGCAAAACCCATAACTTAGATGCACAGCTAGAGGCAAAAACCCCATCTGAGTGTTCACATGAGGCCTGCGAGACAGGCAAGGTGTACCTGCACAACATGGTCGAGTGTGGAGCACACAGCTTGAGATCTAGATAGTCTTGGGTTCAAACACTTGCTCTGTAATTTCTCAGCCACATGGCCTGAAGCAAGTTACTTACCATCTCTGAATCTTAGTTTTCTCATTTGTAAAATGGAAAGAATATCATCTTTCTGGCAGTGTTGTTGTGAGGTTTAAACAGAGATTGGCAATGACAAATTTAAAACCCTGGCAGGCAATCAATAAATGATACTTTAAAACATGTATACTTATCGTTATACAGATTGCTCAAACCAGAAGGAGAGAGCACACAAAGAGAAAAAATGCTGAGATATTTGGAGCCTTTGAAACAGGCAGTTGATCTTTTAAGAACAGTGAATTATGATTTATCTTTTTAAAATGACAAATACATGTGTATGTTTTTTTTCTCCATTTCAAACAAGAGGCAGAGCAAATTTATGTACTCTTTATTATATTCTGCTTTTATTTTTACTTAACAACCTATCTTGGGGATTTTTCCAGATTGGCATATGACCAATATCTTCATTTTTTCTTTCAGAATCGTGGTATTCCACTGAACTGATGTTGTGTAATTCAACCAGTCCCTGATAGAGGGGTATTTAGGCTGGTTTCTAGTATTTACTTTTATAAACAATGCAAGGATGAGTAAGTTTTAAATAATTCTTTTCATACAAATGTATTTGTAGGGTAAATTCATAGCAGTAGAACTGCTGGTTCAGAAGGATTGTACATTTGTCATTTTGTTAGAAATTGCTAAATTGGCCTCTTTAGATTTTGTACCAATTTATACTCCAGTCAACAATGAGAGCCTGTTTCTCACCCCATCATCAGCCTAGTCTGCTGTCAAATTTTCTGACCTTTATCCATCGATAATCAAAAGGGAGTATCTCAATATAGCATAATTTGCAATTTCCTTATTATGAGTGTGTCGTGCATGTTTTCATAAGTTTTAGAAAAAAATGTAACATCCTTTTCCAGAAAAATGATTATTCATAGTTTTTGTGTATTTTTTTTTGGCTTTGCCATTTTGACATATAGGAACCCTTTATGTATTTGAGATATGAGGTCTTGGTCTACAATAAGAGTTGTAGAAGTTTTTCTTTTATTATTAATGTTTTAACTTTATGGCAGCTGTGTTCTGTACATCTTAGTCTGCCATGTGGATTTTTTTTTTTTTTTTTTGCACCAGGGATC
>RJWT010040172.1:0-12489 GCA_004365215.1 Cuniculus paca
CCATTAATATAGAGGGCCTCAGTTCAACAACAAAAAGAAACACAAGCAGAGTGCATCAAGAAACAAGATTTGCCATTATGCTGTATACACAAAACACATTTACTCAAAAGGAAATTCATATACTGAAATTCAAAGGAGAGAAAACAATTGTTTCATGTAATAAGAAACCAGAAAAAAGCAGGGGTAGCTTGCCCATCAACTGAATAATGGGTAAGAAAGATAAGGCATTTTTATACAATGGAAATCTACTCATCTATAAAGAAGGACAATCTCGAGGCTCTTGTAGATAAATAGATGCAACTTGAGATCATGCTCATGGGTGAAATGTTTCAGACTCACAGTGGTGAATGTCATGTTGTCTCCCTTGTGTAAAAAACTGAAGGAAGTTAGTGGGATCCAAAATGTACAACAGATACTGTGAAAATGATAGGAGAAGAAATGTCTAAAAAGGGAAGGTGGCAACAATTGTCAATTTTCTATTACCTTGTTTGGAATTCCTGTATCATTTTCATAGTCTTATTAGGTTTGGTCTTATTCTGTCTTGTTTTGTTTGATTTTCTTATGTCTGATGGTATGATATTTTGAAGATAAGATATATTATGGTAACCATTGTTGATTTCCTATTATCTAGTTTTGAAGTCCTGTAACAGTTTTATTTTGATTGGTTTTATTCTGTTTTGTTTTGTTTGATTTTATTATGTCTGATGGCATGTACAGCTATTGTGAAGAAAACAAGAGACATTATGGTACCCATTGCTGCTTTCCTATTATCTTGTTTTGAAGTTTTGTATTGCTTTCATTGTTCTGTTCTGATTAGCTTTATTCTGTTTTAATTTGTTTGGCTTTATTCTCTTTAAAATAAAAACAAGCCCAATATATCTCATAAATAATCCAACGTAACAAATAGGCTTATTCACAATCCTACTGACATTTGCATAACGGATTCTTCTTAGAATTGGTTCCCAAAAGCATCAGAGTATGATATAGCAATTTATTGTAGCAGATTATGCTATCTTAGAAAATTACTGGAGAATTTTAGTGACAGTCTAAATATCTGTTTGTTTTCTCAGTAATGATCTTACTGATTAATCTTCAGCAGCTATGTTGTTTTGATCACTGGTAGAAAAGAGCATATTTTAAATGGTTTAAATTTCATAATTATGCTTAACCTTCATGGTTACACTGAGGACATTAAGTTATTTTCTCTGTCCAAATTTTATTAGATCTCAGGAACATAAGGCATATGATGTAATTCAGTTGTTCCATCCAGTTCTCAATTAGAAATCCTACTCCTTTGGTAACTTCTGAGTGTAAGAAGCTATTATTTACCTTCCTTCCTTCCTCCCTTCCTTCCTTCCTTCCTTCCTTCCTTCCTTCCTTCCTTCCTTCCTTCCTTCCTTCCTTCCCTCTATCCTTTGTTCCTTCTTTCCTGTCCTCCATTTCTCCTCCCTCTGTCTCTCTCTGCACCTCTGTTTGTGTCTCTGTCTATCCTTTATTTTAACAGAATTAAATACCTTCTACTAGTAGGTCAGGAAGACAGCAAAGTTAATGATATAGTTTCAGTCATCTGAAGTCTCCTTGAATTAAGCATCCTGAAAATAAACAAATTCATGCTTTTAAAATGGGGCTCCATCAATATCATTTCCAGCAATCCAATTATAATAAATATTTATAAGAAAGGTAATAGAGACTCAATTTTTTTATTTTTTTACAAACAATATGATGAATAGATTAAGGCAATTTAAAAAGTTTAGCAAATACTTGGAAAAGTTGATGATAAGTGTAATTATGTTCATGAGTTTTGATATATGAGACAAATATCTCTGGGAAAGAACAGAACTAAATCATGCAAAATTACTTAAGTTCAAAATAAACTTTTGAACATGTTGGGATAAGCCTTTGTGGCACTATTAAGCCAGGAGATTTTTTTTAAAGTCAGAGATGCAATGGTGACCAAATTTTAAAATACTAAAAAGTTATTCTCATAATTACCATTATTTCTGAAAAACTACAGTTGACTGGAAAAGTTGTTTTATTTTGTTTTAAAAATCTTGGTCACAAGCTCAAAATATGCTGACTGGTTAAGTCTGGTGTGGTGTTCAGATATCTGAATGTTTACCCTCAAGTAATTAGAGCTCAAGTGATCACAGTTTAAAAACTTCAATGGGTATTATACTCCAGATTATTCTGTTGTCCTTAAGTGAATAGGTAATAAACATGCATTTACATAGTATGAAAAATGTGGAAAACATAGCAAATGTATTTCTAACCATACTAAGCACATCCAAGGTAGATATTAGTAGGAAACTGTGTTTTGTGATTTGTCAGCATCCATTTAGTTAAAATGGATCAGATTTTAAGAAAAGAAATTATTCTGCTGTAAAACAAAAGCAGTAGAGATAACACCCTTCAGGCTTGCAAACTTAAAAGCTAAATTATTTTGTTTCAGATCCACGTATTTTTAAAACTCTATTCTGCTGGGGCCTGGGATATAGCTCAGTGGCATAACAGTGCAAGGTCCTGAGTTTGATACCCAGTACCAAAAAAGAAAAACAAAACTTCTCTATACTGCCACTTTTAGCATGTTAACTTATCATCTTTAGCATGTTTTCAGGCTAAATTCAGAAGGTCACAGAAAAACTGTATCAGTTCCAGTCAATATAGTCAGGTATGAAAGGAGCCAATAAATTTGAATGGCAGATTTCTTTGGAAGGTGATGACTGGAATCATTCCCACAGGTCCATGAGATACATGCCTTTCTTTTAATAGGATAGAATCGCTTGACAAATCAATTCCTATATCCATCTGTGGAAACATGAACAGTGGCAGAATAACAGGCTGCAATTGATGAGAGATGAAATCTGCAAATGGGGAGACTCTTTATGAAGGTATTCAATATGAATACAAAACTGATTCTTCAAAAAAGAAACAAAGGTTTACTGCTCAGAGAGCTAAAATTTCTGCTAGTACTTGTTTAATAATTTCTCTGCTAGTGACTATTAAATAATTCTTCCAATATTTCATAAAAGTTACACATAATTTTAAAATGAGAAAATATAAAACATTAATAAACCAGTTCTCGTTTTCTTCAGCTTTGATGTTTGAATGGTTAAATCAATTTCTTTTAGTGTTATTTGAACTTCCTTAGTTTTTCCATCCAATTTAAACATTTTTATATTATCCAGTGCAAATTATGATTTCGGAGATTTCAGGGTATTCTTTAGTAGTAAAACTTGCATGTTTCCTAATACAATAAGTCATGTTAGCCAAGCATGCACTTTTTCTGGAGGAGGGGATAAGCATCACTGATTATTGTGCAGAAAGGAGGAGAGATAACAGATGAAGTCAAGAATGATGAATTACCCAAGATAAGTAATCAAGTTTCTCAGTTTTAATATGTTTCTGAGTCTCACTAGATCCCCCATTTGTTACTATTTTTCATAGTCTGTCAATCTCAAAGGATATAAATCATTACTTAATCATGTTGCTTCTTATCACCCTCTAATAGATCAGCATGCATTTCAAAGTACACTAGGTCAACATGATAGAAATAAGGAATTAAGGGAATTAAGGATGATATGATTTCTCATCTAGCACCTACAACTGATGCCATGGTTGCTAACACAGAATGCCTGTTTTTTCCTATCCTCTGACAAGGCAATTGGAACAGAAACCTGAAGTAATATTAAAATGATAGGTAAGTCTATCATCTAAAAATTACACCTTTCTTTAAAGTCTACACTTAGTTTAACACACATTTTTAATGCATACCAATTATCAAGCTCAGCACAGTATTTTAATATTTCATTTCCTTAATAAATATACATTGTTCATGATAATATTAAATTTGTACATTCAGATTAAATGGAATTGAGTCAAGCACATATTGAACTGATTTTAGTAAGGTATTACATTTGGTTACTTAAAAACAATGGTTTAAATATTTTTTTAAAAAAATCACCATTTAGAGAAACTTTAAAATAGGAAACCTAGAACAGATGCTATCTCATTAACACACATTCAGTGAACAAACCCTTTCAATATCATGTTTTTTCCATTCTTCTTATGGTATTATTCACAATTGCAGACTTGCACTAAGGCTGCCAGGGATCTAGGCATTATGTTGATATTTCACAAAGGTGAAAAGACATAAATAAGTTTCATGTCAAACTTATAAATTCTGTTTAAATTTCATCATCTTGGTCACTTTCTTCATCATTGGGACATAATACCTGACACCTACAATTTAAGGAAGGAGAAGTTTACTTTGGCTCATGTTTTTAGTCATCAGTTTGCTAACTCCAAGTCAGGAATGCAGGGTGAGAGGGCTTTGGCAGAGGAGTATTACTCAGCTCATGGCATCCTCAAAACAGAAAGAAGGGAAAATTCAGCAAGCGAGCTATACCCCATCCAGTCACTCCCTCAAAAACTGTTGTCTTCTGATCAGGCCTGACATCCATTACCAAGTCACCTGTAGTGCATCCATAATCCAGTGACCTTCCACAAGCCCCTCCTTTGAGTGCATGAAGTGTTGAGGATACATCCAGATATAAACCAACATAGTCACCTAGTAATTTCTGCTTTTGTCTCATTGGTAAAAACTTATATGACAACAACAGGTGCAAAGGAAGTTGAAGAAATTTATATTAGGGATGTAGACTGATAGATGCTTCAAGGAAAGCAAATTACACTTTGGAAATGGAAAAACATGGATATTGGAATATGCCTAGCTGTTTCTGGGGAGAAAAATACACCAAAAAGTTAAAAATGGATGAAATGAAGTTTTAAATCAGGAAATACTTTTTAAAATGGTTCAGCTGTGTTATTTCTTTGTTGAATTTTTGTCTGGTTGATTTGTCTATTTGTGGCTGTGGGGTGTTGAGGTGCTCCATCACAATTGCTTATCTTATTTTTTATAGCTGTTAGTTTGTTCTATATAGTTGGGTGCGCCAGAAACTGGTACATATATATTTGTGATTGTGATCTTTCTTTCTTGTATTGTTCTTTTAATGTGTGTGTGTGTGTGTGTGTGTGTGTGTGTAGCAATTTTCTTTGTCATTTCTGATCAGTTTTGGCTTGAAATTTACTCTGTCAGCAAATAGAATAGGTACCCCTGCTTTTTCTCAAGTTTTGGTTTCATGGAGTACTGTTTTCTATCCTTCAACTTTCAGTCTATGAATTTTTTTGAGGTAAATGTATTTACTGTGTGCAGAATATTATTGGATCTTGTTTCTTGATTCATTCTAGCAATTCATTTCTTTTGTGTGGTGAATTGACGAGATCGGGTGCATTTACAGTGATTATGTCCACAGACTTGATTGGTGAATTGAGATCATTTGCAATGATGATTGTAACTGATAGGTATTGACATATCCCTGTCATTTATATTATTTTCCTATTGTTGGTCCCCTTTCTTTCCCTTCTATTTAATTACTTTCCTTGTCTAGTGGATTCATTCTATGGAGATTATTGGAATTGTTCTTGCCACTGTTTTTTTAGAATGTTCTTCAGAACTTTATGTTGGTTTAGTGGTCATGAATTTCTTCAGGTGTTCTCTTCCGTGAAAATACCTTATTTCTCCATCAACTTTGAAAGATAATGTCTGGGTTACATAAACCTGGCTTGGAGTTTTTTTTGTTGTTGTTGTTGTTGTTTTTGGGGGTGTGTGAAATACTACATGTCAAGCTCACCTTAAAGTTTTGTGTTGAAAAGTCTGTTGTGACTTGATGGGTTTTCCTTTATAGATAACTTATTTCTTTTCTCTAAACACAACTTTTAATATTCTGTTCTTTTGTTGAATTTCTGGTATCCTGATTGTTATATGCCTTGGCATAGTTTTTTTTTGTTTTGTTTTGTTTTTTGTTTTCTGATCATTGCTATTTGGAATTCTGTATGCCTCATTTATCTGTATGTCAAACTATTTTCTCATGCTTGAAAAATTTTCTGCAATTATTTCTGTGAACAGATTTTTCATGTCCTCTGTACTATCTTCTGATTTTTCATTGATTTCAATCTTGCAGTAGTCTTCTTTGAATCATCTAGCAGCTGTTGGGTTGATTTTTCATGGTCCATTGCTATTTTCAAGAAGTCTTCGTTTTGATGATCACAAACCATAACACTTGGAGTACTGCTATTCTATTTTCTCAATGGTCATCTCTGCTATGTATACTTTCAGTAGAATTTTTAATCTGTTGGATTTCTATTTGAGTGTGTTTCATGGAATCCAGTTCTCTTCTATGTTGAACATTTATAGTAACCATGTCTTTGCTAAGCTCCTCTGGTTTTCAAAATCCATATCTACTCTAGATTCACTAACCATTTGCTTGATACGGTCATCATCACTTAAATTATCTATGTAATTTTTTCTCTTTGGGCTTTGTCAAGATACATATACATCTGTTTTGGTATGTTCACTTCTACTATTTCAGATAATTCAGCCAGATGGCTTTTTATTTTTACCACTTCAGCGCACACTGGATTCAATTTGGGTGAGTTGGAGATGTAGACACTCATTTTCATAGAAATTCATTCTGAATCTGGCCAGTGATCATGAAGCTGGAGCCTGTGACTTTTAGCTTATAACATTCTGGGTGTCTCTTGTCCTCCTGACCATGACTCCCTGGCCATGGTCATCTCCTATGGTTGTCCCTCACCAGGTCACTGTGGAAGTTTAACACTGGGAGCTTTGAGATGAAGCCTACTCATGGGTGTTCTGAGTCCCAGGCTTAGTTGGCCTTTCCTTAAAATGGTTTCTGAACAAGCACTCTCACTAGGGGACATAGCAGTCACTTGGACTGAAGTCACTCACAAGATTGACAGAGCTAATAATCATGAGTCTCCTAATGAAAATTATTCAAGAATTACAATACCTAATAAAGTAAAAACACCTAAAATAGCTTTCTAGCTTTTGAAAGCATCTCTATTACTTTATAGTCTTAATTTTTAAAATATTTTGCATATATTTCAACTATCATTATTTAAAGACAGAGAGAAGGAAATAAGAAAGAAAAAAAGAAAGAAAGAAAAAAAGAAAGAAAGAAAGAAAGAAGAGAGGAGAGGAGAGGAGAGGAGAGAAGAGGAGAGAAGAGAGAGGAGAGAGGAGAGAGGAGAGAGGCGAGAGGAGAAGAGAAGAAAGAATTACATTTTAGAATGTGCACCCAAAGTATCAGGTGCTCAGATTTGAAGGTTTTGCAAGATTATTGCATCATAGGAGCACTATATATAGGATCAATCCTCTAATGAGTTCATAGCTGAATGTGTTGCTAAAAGGTAGAACCTGGATGGGAGAGGTAGGTGATCAAGGGTGTGATCTGAAAGGTACAATCTCCCTCCCTTTATCCTCCCTTCATTCTGTTTTCTAGCCGCCATTGGTTAGGCACCTTTTCTTTCACCTCTTCCATCCTGTGTGACTGAATTGAAGCTAGTTGACCATTAATTGCAAACTGTGAGACAAAACATACCTCTTCTTTAAAGTTTGGGTGTCAACTCTTTTGTTACTGTGATAGGAAAGAAAAAAGAGAAAACAAAAGAAAGAAAGAAAGAAAGAAAGAAAGAAAGAAAGAAAGAAAGAAAGTCAGGGAGGAAAGGAGGGAAGAAGAATGGAAGGAAGGAAGAAAAGAAGGAAGCAAGGAAAGAAGGTAAAAAGGAAGGGGAGGAGGGAGGAAGAGAGGAGGATTTGAGGAAAAGAAAAGACATTTTCCTTTCATTTTTATCTGAATTTTTGTTCACACTGTAACCTCTGTGTAGGAAACTTCCTAGTTGTCTGATTTAACTTTAATTTCAAGTTCAACTGAATCTTTCTTCATACTTTGTTTCTTATTCCTTCATGTGGTTTTAACTGTTCCATTAATTAATTAATAATTTATCAAAAGTATACAAGTCCATGCATGATCTTGGCTGTCCTATGTCATTCCCTCCTTTTTCACTTGTTGATCTCAATCATATCTGCAGAGTGCACTGAGAATGTTAACACTCTGAGACAGAGAAGGAATTGCAAAAATTGTGTAGAGAGCCTTGTGCTCTCTATGCCTGTCCTTTCTACAGCAGGATGTCCTGTGTTGCTTCAGTCCAGTGATACCTGTCACTGGAGTGAAACCCAGAGTGATTACTGTTGTGATCACCCAGATGTGGCACAGTATAGAGAATGGTTTGTAAACAGGATCCCATTCACCCTCAGCAACTTTTCTTAGTTATGAGGGACAGATTATCCCTGAACCGTAGTATTTTATTGTCCCTTGCTGACTCTACAGTTGTTTCTAAATGTATTGTAATATGTAAATTAATTTCTAATTTAGGTTTTGAAATCACTTTGGAAAATTTGCATTTTTTGCTTCTAAAGGCACTCTAACTTGCTTTAAATTTCTATGTTGTGGAGCCCAGAGGCTTTAGAACAACACTGAAAACACACTCAACATACAACAAGATGTGTGTAGTTAAAAAGAAAGTTCATATACATCAAAGTATTGCCAGTGTGTAAAATCAACCAAGCCAAGCAATTAGCACAAACTGCTGGCTAAATCCAGAAGCATGCTCCTCTCATCAAACAGTCCAGTTGTTTGTGTTGCAAAGTTTAGTCATAGGCCAGGTGCTCTGAGCTCTAAATATGAATTCATTTTCTGAAATTAAGTCTGAAACCCTAATGAAAAAAGCTGACTGTAATTGCAAAGGGTGCATTACATCATGACAATAGCCAGTTATAAATTATTCAAACAGCAATTGAATATACCTATAACTTGTTTGACATGGATAATGGGAAGAAATTCCTCTAGCTCAATTTACTTTTAGAATTTTACAGCTGCATTTCACAGGAATATAGAGCCCATTTACCCAACTAAAATGCTAATAAATTTTCTCTGTATAACACTCCACTGCACTTCCTAACCTCAATATGGGTAAGTATTTATCCTATTAAGAAAAAAGTTACTTCAAAAAGACCTCTCCAACATCATAAAGAAAATTGCAGTAATTGTTGGTAAAAATGATTTCTGTTTTGCTTTTTCAATAAATTAAATATTTCTTTATTGCAGAGCATATTTTTTAACATTTTCTATGCTAAAATGAGCTACTGTTTACTACAGTGTTTCTTTTGCAAGATAAATGTATTCAATTGATTGAATGTGGTAAGCATTGAATTCACTTAAAAAAGTAAGAGGATTACTTGTCATACTTTGCATACCAATGTAAGTTAATGCTTTGGCAAGTATTTCTGTAAAATATTTCTTAATATTTGTTTAATTAAATGGAAAAATAAGCATAATATTTTTAAATTATGGAACAGTACATCTGTTAGTAATTTAGGTTTAATTTGTTATGTGTTGTTTGGGGAAAATACAAGTAGTAGATTTTACAAAATTTTTAGTATTCTACTTCTAGTTCTATGTTAAGATTAAGTAATTTTTACGAACTTCTATTGCACAACACAAATACATGATCATACACATACCTTCTTAACCATTCTCTTCTAAATTTCAAGCAAACTTGTCAATTATTCCTTACTTAAAGTCTGATAATCATGAGAGGGAAAATTAACAAATTAATTAAATATTTTTCATCTTGGAATTAGCAGTTTTACTTTCAAGTTGTATTGTTTATGATTTAGACTTTATGAATCTGAGAATGTGATCAGCATCTTAGTTCTAAAATATTTTACACTATATTTTGAGGATCTCCATTTAAACTCAAATTGTTTTATTATGCAGGGCAAAGAATGGTTTCATAGTTAGGATTAATTAGTTGTGATATCCAATTTTATCTTTAATGGTCTACACATTTTACTGAAAATATTTATTATGATTATGAGTTCTAAAAGACTAATATTAAATATCTTATACATACTATTTTCCAAAACAATAGAGGGGGGGTTAAGACATCCTGTAGGTGTGTCATTGGGCTAATTAGTTCAAAATCCAAGGGCAGTAGTAGTTGCTATTTCATTGAAGTAATAAAGTTTGAAAACATCCTTTACACAGTTATCCAGAGTGTTAGACATTAGCAGACATGGAGATAGGCAACTGAGGATTGTGTGAAGGGACTACTTGAAAAAATGTGACTTTTTATTAAGGGATAAAGATTTTTAAAATATCATTACCTATAGATAAAATCCAAACAAATTTAAGGTTTCAAGCTATGGCGCAAGAGGCTGAAAACTCCTGTGAGTAGCCTGATTATGTCCAAGATGCTTACAAATTTCAGTCCTTGAATGAGGGTTTGTAAAAACAAAACAAAACAAGCTCTTAAACTATACAGAGACATTCCACCCAGAGAGTAAATAGGACACTTCCTTCCTGTGAAGCTGTACAGAAGAACCCCATTTTCTTTGTAACAGTGCAATAATTTTGGAGGAAAGAAATGATATTCAATAAGGGTCCATTTAATAATATAAATATAACCTGAGCCTTGACAGGTGACACTTGCCCACATTAATGCTTGAAGGTGTATGCTCTCTATCTTTCTGTTGCAAACCTATTACTTTGCATTTAGCTCTGCCTCTACCCAGTGAGGGTGGCTTCATGTGCTGGTAATCCTCTTACTTTTGTAAGTGCATTCATTGCTTACCTCACTCAGTATTTTTTGTCCAAGACATAAGAACAGTGGAGTGTGACCAATTCGTGGCAGTATTAGGTTTTGGTTTTCCAGTGATCTGTCTGTCTAAAGAAGTCTTGTACATGCATACTCATGTTTATAGCAACACAATCCATGATAAGTAAATCTTGGAAGTGGCCCATATGTCCATCAACAGAAAAATGAAAAAAAAAGTAAAGTATATATGGAATGCTACTATATCATAAAGACAGATAACCTCAAGTGATTTGTAGAAATATGGATTTACTTTTAGTCTATAATGTTCAGTGACATAAATCAGACATGCAAGATAAAATATTGCATGATTTCTCTTATCTAAGAAATAAAAAATACAAATAACTTACAAAATAAAAGTTAGATGATAGGAAATAAATAAATCTTTTGCCAAAAGGAAGGAGACCAGGTTGAGTGGAACTTCCAACCCTAGTGTTTTAAGGAGTCTCCACACAGATTCCCACAGTGGTTGTACCAGTTTACATTCCCACCGTCAGTGGAAAAGCATTCCTTTTTCCCCACATCCCCACCGACATTTGTTATTAGTTGATTTCATGATGGCAGCCATTCTTTCTGGAGTGGGATGGAATCTCAATGTTGTTTTAATTTGCATTTCTCAAACGACCGGTGATGTTGAGCATTTCTTCATGTATTTATTTGACATTTGCATTTCTTCATCTGAGAAGTACATATTCGTCTAAGATGCCCCAAGGTTATCCTTCTTTATAGCTGAATAATATACTCCAATGTATAAAGATTCCACATCTTTTTTTCCATTCTGCAGTTGATGGGCATTTGGGTTGTTTCCAAGATTTGGCTATTACAAATTGTGCTGCTATAAACATGGGTGCACATATATCACTGTGGCATGATGTTTTCAATTCTTCTGGGGTTGCAACCTGAGATCATACTCATAAGTGAAATAAATCAAACTCACATGTGTAAATATCATGTCGTTTTCCTAGTGTAAAAAAAGAACTGAAAGAGTAATAAGATCCAAAATGTACAATAGATATTGTGAAAATGAAAAGGAAAGAAAATGCTCAAAAGGAAAGAACAATTAGCATAGGGGAAAGGAGAAAAGGAAGAAGGGAAAAGATCATATGTATACAGGTATACATATGTATGTGTGTATGAATATATATACAAGATAGATAACTATACTATTCATCTCTGTAAGTTCATGAAAAACAATAGTTTGTGCTTTCATTGTTGCATTGTTTGATCGTTTGATCATTTTTCATGCCTAAATCTTGTAACCTGAAAAACTGCTTCTAAGATAATATGCACTATATCAACTAGTGTTAATTTCTTACTATTTTTTTAAAATTCTGTATCATTTCTATCTTCATTTTTAAAATTAAAAAAAAATGTCCAAGAGATGGAGGGAGGGGAAGGAGGGAAGAACAAGGGTACACAAAAGAATTAAGATGTGTTGTGTATATGTACCAACTCCCTACCAATAATGTGATCATTAGGTACTGCATACATGTAGTAGAAAAGACAAAAACTGAAAAAACTGCACAATTTTGACTCAAAATGGCAAAAAATGTGTACTTATGAAGCTATTGAAAATAAAAGATTGTCCCTTACAAAAAAATGAAAAGGTAAAATTTATGAAAACACTGTTTTACTGTCAGCCATAGTCATACATATTATGTTCTGAGAAAATGTGTGAAAAAGATACAATTAGAAATTATAAAACATTCTTATAAGAAATAGCATTTATCATTCTACTCTGTTATGCTGATTTCTATAAAATCAGTTTAATAAATGATATGGAAGTATTTTGAACTCAGAAAAACTAATACTGAGAATTTGTTTACTTCAGTTTAACTTACCCTAGGGATAAAGGAAATTTTCCTGGAGAGGTTACTGGAAGATGTGAATGATAATGGTGCAAAAACAATCTGT
>RJWT010040173.1:0-12541 GCA_004365215.1 Cuniculus paca
CCCTCCCCCAGCCGCCAGAGAGGATGGAGGTGGAGGAATCCCTGCAGCAGGGGTCCTTTAGGGGTTCAGAGGGGTGTGCAGAGCTTCGTCCAGCTCTGAGCCCACCGCAAAGGGAGGCTGCAGGGATGGTGGGAGAGAGGGGTCCTGGAAGCAATTATGGAGGGTGTCGGCCCTGTAAATAGGAACTTCTGACAGCAATAATTTTCCATGCATGCTAAGCCTTTTGGCCATATTTTGTATGAGCGCTTGGCGCTCCCCCTGCCTCCTCTTCCCCCAATTCACCCCCAGTCCCCATCCCTTTCTTACCCTCAGCAGTATTACTTGTAACGCAATTCAGGGATATTAAAGGGACTTTGGCCACTCAGCAGCGCCTCTAGACCTGGTGAATGGGATGGGAGCATAAAGAAGGGGAGGGCTCTGAGAAACAGCTAGATGTTTCCACTCCATTTCCCTCTGTCTCCTGACCAGCCAGTACCTGTCACTAGGGCCCCTAGGCATCCACAGTATCAGGCATCCTAAATCCTAGGTATTCCTCAAGTGAGGGTTCAAGAGCCAGATTAATAACATAAGTAAATGTAGTCAAGTTCTTTAAGATATTAGGGAATGGTAGAGCCTGTGATTAATTGGAAAGTGTCTTGCCTTAAAGAACCACATTTCAAGACAGGTGTGGTGGTGCATGCCTGTAATCCCAGCACTCAGGAGGCTGAGGCAGGAGGATCACTGTGAATTCAAGGCCAGTCTGAACTATATAGCAAGACCCTGTCCAAAAAAAAAAAAAAACCTGTAATCCAAATTAACCACACCTGCCAAACAAATGCAATAATGAGCCACATTTATCCACTGACAGCTCATCAGCCCTGCATCCTGCCCACTTCATTCCCTCTGCTCTGCCCACTTTCTGGCCATCTTTAGCTGCTCATGCATGAAACAAATGCAAGCTCTCGGAAGGCTGGCTTGGGCTCAGCAGGCCGCCTCTCAAGCATGCATGCTACCTGTCACCAGAAGTGTTCACGGAGCCATCTGACAACCAAGCCACTCTCCTGCTGGATGCTTGGGTGACCTTGCAAACTACAGATCCATCCTTGCAGTACTAAACACATTACTGGTGATCAAAAACCCTGGCTACTAATCCCCAAGCCCAACACAGATTCATCAACAAGTGGGGCTTGTGTGTTTTCAGGGGTAGATGCCAGGTGGGTGAGGGAAATCTTCAGGATGCAGCCACACCTCCCCTGACACCTTCTTGTGGGCTTCCTCCCTTGGTAGGCAGTGCCCTCAGTTTTTAGCCCCTCTCCCTGGTGCCTGTCTGCTTTTCCCTTCACACGCTTCTGGGCAGATGGCTGCATCCTGAGCAGTGTTCTAGGTGTTTCCAACAATGACGACAGTTGTGAGCACTCCTGCCCCCAAGTCTCCAATGGGGTCCTGGGGCACAGGCACCTGTTGCATTCCTTAACATTTCACACACAGCCCCCTAGGGCTACATATGGTCCTGACTGCCTCTGGCCTCCATTATACCCATTTCAGGTGCAGGGAACAGATAAGAGGTGGCTCAGTATTGGAGCACAGCTGGAGAGAAGCTGGCACCTCTGTCTTGACAGGCGCAGGAGTCAAAAGCAGGAGAAAGATGGTCCCTGCCACTTCTGCTATCCAGATCCCACAGATGTGTGCTGACTGGCAAAATTGAATTCACTGTCAGTGCTATTGCTACAAGGATACCTGAGATAATGCATCTGTAACTCTCCAACCATTCAGTACAGAGGGCACCCCCTGGGAGGCGGGGTGGATGCTGATGCCATCAGCTACATCAGCCCAGCTATAGGCATTCAGGGTCCGTACCACTCTCTGTGCTGAGCAGATGTAGAATCTGAGCACTAGCTGAAGGGATGGCCTGGACCAGTGCAACAGCACCAACCCCTGCGTCCAGTTCAGAACCAACCCCAACCAATGAGACTTAAGGAGGGGGTTCTGGAAGCTTATGGAAAGCTTTGCTATTTCCTCTATCCCAAGAGAAGGCGGTCCAAGCCATAAAACATGAACAGGGAATCATGTCGTCCTGTGACTACAAAAGGGACCAGTTTTAGCATCAAGCCCACACTGTGAATGGCAAAGCAGGGCACAGAAAAAGCGTGTCATTGATGACACCAGAAGCCAGTGAAAAACCCACCCTGAAACTTCATGGTTGGTGACATGAGTGTCTTTATTAAGTCAGCTAAATCAGGTCCTGCTACCTACAGCCTGCAGCACCATGACTGCACTTCATAATGTCCTCAAAGGCCTTCAAGTCCTGTGATATCACTGCCTGGTCCTCCTCTTACCTGTCCTGCTGCTATACCCAGCAACTGTACCGGCTACCCCATCCTGTGTGCTGAATTCCAGCAATCTCTTCCATTGATAGCTTCGATTTCCACCCACATAGATGACTCATGAGTTTACATGATTAACTGTCTGAACTGCATACCCCTGTCTGTCCAAAGGCCTCCCCCACTCAGACATCCCAAAGCACCAGGAACTAGCCCAAGTCTGAAACCATGACTGAATTCTCTGCCAGGGTTTCCTGCCTCCATGTGTGGCACCAGCATGCACTCATTCCTACAGACACAAAGCCCTGAAGCCACTTCTCCCCCCTTTTCTCCCTACCCTCCACCCCATCCATCACCACGCTTGGTCACTTATCCTCTCCTTCTAAGGTTCCACATTGTCTATGACCATCACCATCTCTCACCTGTATCATGGGACCATCTCTGCACTAACCTCCCTGGATCCAATCTCCTCCACCTCCTTTCCTCAACCCATGGCAGATACGGGGGTCTTTTCAAGATCCATCACATCTCAGTCAATCTGGGTCACTCTAACAAACTAGCTTAGCCTGGATGGCTAGCGAATAGCAGGAACGTATTTCTCACAGTTCCAGAGGCCAGAAGCACATTCAATGTCTGGCAATTCCTGCTTCCTGGTTCACAAACAGCTGTCTTCTTTATGTCCTCACATGGTGCAAGGGGCAAGGGGACACTCCAGGCACAGATTTCTTTTTCTTTTTTTCAGTACTGGGGATTGAACTCAGAGCCCTGCACCTGCTGGGCAAGTGCTCTACCACTGAGCTACATCCCCAGGCCCCAGGGACTCTTCCATTATGACACTAATCCCACTGCCCTCAGCACCTAATCCTTTCCTGAAAGGCCCACTCTTAACACCATCACATTGAGGATTAAGATTTCAATCTACAAAGTTTGGAGAGAGACAAAACTATCCTCTGTCTATGGCATTCTGCCTGTGCCTCCCCCAAATTCATATCCTTCTCACATGGAAAATACATTCATTACATTCTCATCAACTCAAAAGTCCTAACTCATTCCAGCATCCATTCTGAAGTCTCAAATCCAAAGTCTCATCTAAGTAGTCTCTAAACCTGATATGGGTAAGACTCAAGGTCTCCTTCAGCTGAGAATCTGTAGAATAAAACAAGCTATAGGCTTCCAAAACACAATAGTAGGACAGGCCCAGGACAGACATCCCCTTTCAAAAGGGCATGAGACAGGAAAGAAAAAAGGGGCATGAGATCCCAGGTAGGTCCAAGCTACAAGGCAAACTTCATGAGATCTTAGGCTCAAGAATGATCCTTTTTGGTCAGATGTGGTGGCTCACACCTGCAAACCCAGCTACTCAAGAGGCTGGGGCATAAGGATTGCAAGTTTCAGGTCAGCCTGGGCAACTTAGATACTCAAAACAATAAAAAGGACTGGGTATATACCTCAATCCCTAGTGGACAGAAAAAGAGATAAACAAGAGGGGAACAGGAGAGGGAAAGAGAATAAAGGGTGAGAGGAAGGGAAAAGGAAAAGGAAGGGAAGTGGAAAAGAAAAGAAAAAACAGAAAGGGGCCGGGCGTGGTGGCTCACTCCTGTAATCCCAGCACTCGGGAGGCTGAGACAGGCGGATCTTTGTGAGTTCGAGACCAGCCTGGACTACAAAGTGAGCTCAAGGCCAGCCTGAATGGCATAGTGAGACCCTGTCTCAAAAACACCAGGGCTGGGGATCTAGCTCAGCGGTCTAAGTGCCTGCCTGGCAAGTGCAAGGTCGTGAGTTCAATCCCTGGTACCGCAAAAAGAAAGAAAGAAAGAAAGAAAGAAAGAAAGAAAGAAAGAAAGAAAGAAAGAAAGAAAGAAAGAAAGAAAGAGAAAGAAAGAAAGAAAAAAGAAAAAACAGAAAGGAAACCAGAGGGAAGAAGAAGGAAAATGCTCCTTGGCTCAGTGTTCTGCCCATTAGGCCCACTGGGGCAGTTTTTTGGACCCACTAGGACAACAGTCCCACTCTCCAGTCCTGCCTACAGCTCTACCCAGCAGGACTGTGCCTCAGGGCCCTGGGCAAACCCATCCTACTGGTCTGGGCAGGGGTGGCTTGGCCCTTCACAAGCAAGGCATGGTCCCCACTCATGGAGCAAAGAAGGTGGCCCTGGTGGTCTCTGAACTACCTTCAGAGTAATCATTCCCTTTTCTTGAAGAATGGCTTGGGTTCTCAGCCAAATAGCTCTGTAGTCCATCCTATAACCTTTGAGAAGCCTAACCATTATTTCATAACAATGATAGACTTTTTGTCATTGTCCAAAAACATATTGCATTAGTTACTTTTCCAAAGTTGGGACAAAGTACTTGACACCTACAACTTTAAGAGGTTAGGTTTATTTTGGCTCATAGTTTCAGAGGGTTCAGCCCATGGTATTCTGGCTCCGAGGCAGAAACAGCATGGCAGAAGGGCACAGTGAGGGAAAGTTGCTCAACCCATCGCAGCCAGGAAGCAGAGAAGGAAGGGAGGGGCTGGGGACAAGAACACAGCCTTCCAGGCCATGACCTCAATGACACCTCCTCCTACGAGGCTTCACCTTTCAATAGCATATTCAGCAATGAATTCATCAATGGACTAATCCACGGATAAGTACATCATCCCCGTGATCCATTCCCCTTTCAAAAACCCCAACTTTGAAAACAAAAGACTTTTCAAGAACATTTTAAATCTAAACCCTAACACATGTTCGTCATTTCCATCTAAGACCTCATCAGAATGGCCTTTTCAGCCCATATTTCCATTCTGATCCAGATTACTTAGGGGCCTTCTAAGAAGACTGGAGCTTCCTCGACAGCTCTCCCTTTCTTTGCGTAAGCTTTCACCAGAATTACCTAGGAACATCATGGTAAACTTTCTGAAAGATGCATTATGGAGGGTGTAGAATGCCTATTTTTTCAAGAGTATTTCTATTGATGAATTATTTTTTTTAATTTTATGAGTTTTATTAAACAATGTGTATTTAACAGGAAAATGAAATATCAATAAGATAAAATGTTAAATTTTTAATATGTAAGGAATGTTTAGAATAAATGTCAACATTTGCCACATCAACTGTTTACATGCTTACAAGATCTAAAAAATAACAGCAGAAATAAATTCCTATGTGAACTACAATGAAAATACAAATAAAGCTCTACCACAAGAATAATCTTCAATTATCACACCTAAGACAGTTTTCACACAGGAGAACAGCATGTTCCATACACAAGTATTGCTTACCCCGACAGCACGTGTGTTTTGTTTTTCTGTCTTCTTTAGTAGGCCGTACTTGACATCTTGCTGGTCTGCCTGTTTTCTTGGGAGGTTCTTGTGATGTTTCACTATCTGTTCATCAGTCTGCTCCAGAACTCTTTTGAGTTCTTTTCGCAGATACATACTGTTCTTCCTCTGTTGTAATTGATCATTTATCACTTCCAGGCCCAATCCTCTAAGAAAATTTCTCTGTGATATTCTATGCTTGTTATTTTCTTTCTAAAGTATGATACTATTTATGCCTGATATAGTTAGGATCAAGTAAAATAACCATTGGCCAATACTTTGTGTTTCAAGTGACATCATAGTAGCTGCATATATATCTTGTCAACAACATCTACTCACACCTTTTGTTTTGCTGTAAAATACGACCATTTCTGCTTTCATTTGTGTTGCGCAATCTTTTTTTTTTTTTTCCTTTTGAGACAGGGTCTCAAGCATGTAGTTCAGTCTAGCCTGGAACTCACTATGTAGCACAGGCTGACCTTGTCACAGCATTCTCCTGCCTCTGCCTCCCAAGAGCTGGAATTACAGGCATGTGCCACCATGTTATCATCATGATGTAATGTTGACAGTATCAATACTACTTTGTTTTTCTTCACTATATAGGAGGCCAATGCTGTGTCTTTCTGAAATTTAAAGATTGTACTTTATATTTCTTTATAGTGAACATGCAACATTTTTCAGGAATCTTAGCTTTGTTTTTACAAATAGCTCTGTGCTGGTCAACTGGCCTTCTTTTAGGAAACATAACATCAAAGGGTAATAGCAAACCAATTGTCAAATGTGACATTGGGGTACTTTTTGAAATAAGTGCAACAAGTCTGTTCACAAAGTCAAATGGTTTATTGCTGCACAAATAAAGACCTGGTGGCTGAGTTCCAGGATAAATTCCTAAATTCGAGGTGTAAAATATACCAGGGCATATATTTTTATACCATATTTGGAAGGTCTACTTGGCACATACTGCCAAAAGCTTTAACAACCACGAAATGATGCAATTTGTTCATCAATTGTCATGTATTCGGACAGTGTATAAATTGCTTGACAGTTCAAAACAAAGCTTTCCAAAAATGAACAAATAGCAGCCAAATTGTCAGATTTTTTTTCTTTCTTGGCAGGTCATTTTGTTGTCAAAACATAGGCAATTTTGAAGGAAACCAAATCTCTTGAGTGTCATTATGTTCTAAAAATCTCAACGCCACATCTGTCATTTCTCCATAAATCCTTTCAATTCTGATCCTTTAGAATGATAAAGTCCTGCTATGAAGGCTGTTAGCTCAGATAGTGAGCCCTCATGATAAAAATATATCTTTGAGTATTACTATTGATGCAAATAAGAATATTTTCTTGTATTTCGTTATTAGAGTATTTCAAAACGTCTTGTAGCATAGCATCCGATAGAAACAATTCCCAACATTCAATTGTAGTGTTGGCATTCCACCCAATAGATTTCACACCTGGCAAGTACCTAATAACATTTTCCTACCCAGTTTTTACTTGGATCATTCAGGTTGATATGACCATTTTGTAGTATTTTGATTGGTCAAGTATTTATTTACATTACTGTTTTCTTCCTCTTCTGAATCAAGGTTTTAGTCTCCACTTCTCTGTTGAATCTTGCTGTGTCTCACTGTCACTTCTTTAATCCAAGTCATCATTGATAGCCCATCCAAGTCATCCAAGTCATCACTGGTAACCGAGTCACTTTCAACCTCCTCCCAAAGTTGGAAAAAAAGATTTTCACGGGAAGCTGCACTGAATTGGGCTAATTCCACAAGAAAAATCAAACGAAAACATGTAATTAAAAAATTTATAAATACACAAAAATATAATGCAGCACATAACATGGGTAAAACTCAACCATTTACACTTTTGACATACGTGATGAACCTTGCCATTTGTCATACCAAGTGGGTAAACACAAAGATGGCTTCCTGTATTCCCCCAGTGCAGCTACTGAGATACACAGCCACCCACCATTATACTAAAATACATGTTTTCATTAGAAGAGTATGGTATAAAAAAAGAAAAAAGTATGGTATCGGCTGCTTCCCATCCATGATGCCCCTAGGGTTGGGCAATTCATGGCTTGCACCTCAAAAAGTATCCAACCTCTATCCATTACCCATGTCCAAAGACACCTCTGCATTGTAGTATTTGTCATGGCAACACCCCACTGCTCAGTACCAGTTTGTTTTAGTCTTTTTGAGCTACTGTAACAAACCGCCACAGACTGAATGGTTTTAAGTAGCAGAAATTTATTGCTCAGAGTCTTGGAAGTTGGAAAATGCTTGACTCAAAGGGCAGATTCTTAGTATATGGAAAGGGATCACTCTCTGGTTCACATAGCTGTCTTCTCACTGTGTTTTCATGAGGTGGATGGAGAGCTCACTCGTAAGGGTGTCTTTTTAATCAGAGCACTAGTCTCATTTAGGAGGAATCCACCTCCATGATGGAATCACATCCCCAAGGCCTACCTCCACCCCCATCACAATGAAGCTTAGGATTTCAGCATGAGTTTGTAGATCAGGGTGATACAAAGGCACCTTGCTCTTGGACTTCCCAGTCTCCAGATCAGTGACAAATCAAGTCACGCAGGCTATGGAGTTCTGTGATAGAAACCAAAACGGTTGAAGACTCTTGCTTAGGTGCCTACTCAGCACACACTCTCTCATCACTTGGTGCAGTTTTGTGGTTATCTGTCTTCCCCCCTGGGAGGTAAGCTTCATGAAGCAGGGATTGTAGGAACAGCTGGGATCATCAGGTAGGATTAGATTAACGAACTGAGCCCTTTAAGAAGTAAAAATAGCCTCTGCATCACAGCAAGCAGCTGAGCTGACAGCCTGTGGGATTTTGTGTTGTTTCATTTTGTTTTATTTTTTTCAGCCTGTGGTTTTGAGACCTGCTTCTGTGTAGTTACACTAAGCTGAGAGCCTTTGGTTTGACATCCTCTTCTGTGTAGCCACACTGTCGCACATGAGCCCCTCTTTTAAGTAGGTTACTTCTCCCCTCAAAATTCCCCTAGGTGGCCCACCAAACCTGGCAACACCAAACGTAGCAACGAGTCCAATAACCAATCAAGTAGTGAGCCTTGGAGGGGGTGGAGACAGCCCCTACCCCATAAAATAGGCCTGAAACCTCAAATTCAGCAGTGTCTCAGCTCTGAACATCCCCACTCCTCCTCCAGAGTGGCTTTGCACTGCTTCTTGCAATACCTGCAACTAAGTTTTTGCTTTGCACTGGTCTCTGACTCCTCTTCATCTTTCTACATCAGAGAGACAAGCTCAATGAGGGTGAGTCTGGGGACCCCTAAAACCCAGACCTACTAAGTGTAACAAGACTGACAGTGTATTTCTGCACATCATTAAACCCCCTGGGGAGCAAGAGTTGGCAAGAGCAGGGAGGAATGGGAGGGGTAGGGGACAAAAGAAAAAAAAATAAAATGAATTATGTACATGTACCAACTCCCCCGATAAATGTAATCATGTATTGCAAACATGTACTAATAAAAAATTAAATCCCCTAAGTCTAGATTAGTGTCTGGCCAATAGTAGGTGACTGGTAATCATATTTTTTAACGAACTCTATACATTTAAGTCACAATAAAAAATGGTGGATTGTGCTTTACAAAAAACCTCTCAGCTGGGGGTGGTGGCACACACCTGTATTCCCTCTAGGAAGCTGAAGCAGGATGGCTGAAAGTCTGAGCTCAGCTTGGATAATTTAGCAGCTTAGTGACACCTGTGTCAAAATTTAAAAAAACAACCTAGAGAGGGCTGAGGATGTAGTTCAGTGCAAAAGCCCTCCATTCCATCTGCATTACTGAAAAAAAAACATAAGACAAAACAACGCTTTGTCAGAGCTATTTTTTCAGATGTGGGTATCTGAGTAGAACTTGGAAAAATGTTCTCCTTCTCTCCATGTGTCATACGAGCTGTAAGTTGAAAGCCGTGGCTTGGACTTCTAGCCACTTAGCAGTATCCATTCCCTCTTTCCTTTGTAAGAGAACTCTAATTCCAGTTGAGCATTTTGCTACCCTGAATGAAGACTTCATATCTTAGCTGCCCTCATAGTGGGATGACCAAGTTCTAGTCAATGACAGAAAAAGGGGAGGTGTCATGCAGAACTGAGGCAGCATCCAGAAAAAGAAAAGGAAAAGGAAAAAGTCCTATCCTTTTGCCTTTCCATGTTTGTTTCTTTCCAGGCTTAGACAAGGTGACTAGCACTTCAGCAGCAGTCTTAAGCCAGGAGGTGACCTACAGAGTAAAAACCCTGCTTTAAAATGATGAAGCAGCTGGGTATGGTAGCACATGCCTATAATGCCAGCACTCAGGAAGCTAAGGCAGGAGGACCACATTGCCATTAGTTCAAGGCCAGCCCAGTCTCCATAGTGAGTTCAAGGCCACCCTGGAATACATAGTGAGATCCTGTCTCAAAAAGCAACAAAAAGCAATACAAATAAAAAAAAAATGATAAGCCGGGCATAGTGGCACACACCTGTAATCCCAGCACTCAAGGCTGGGAGGCTGAGACAAGAGGATCATTGCAAGTTCGAGACCAGCATGGGCTACAAAGTGAGCTCAAGGCCACCTGAACTGCATAGTGAGACTATCTCAGAAAAGAAAAAAACAAAAATAAATTAATTAATTTAATTAAATGATGAACAGAAAGACAGAAAAGGCTGGTGCCTATAGTAACCACAGAGCAGTCCTGGACTTCATGGATCCCGGAGGGCACATCAGGCCTCTCCTGTCAAGTCTCTTTTCCAGAAAGCCAAACATCATCATCCCTACAGACAGCCACGTTCCTGTCATGTAGATACAATCTCTCTGTTGAGTGAAGGCCACAGCAACAAATCTCTAAATCCACTTTTCCTTGAGGCTCACAGTGTAGGGGAGTAGCTGAGCATTCCTGTTTTCATAAAGCTGATCCACTCCGGCTTTCTGGCACTGGCAAAGAGGAGTCTGGGCTAATACATCAAGACTAGTCCAGAAATGCAGATGTGGAGACAGTCAAACTTCAAACTCAGGATCTCACGCTTGCCAGGCAGGCACTGCATCACTGAGCTATATCCCCAGCCCCTTGGTGTAGAAGTATAGCGGTGTGAGTCAGCTTCCCATTCCTGGAATGAAATATTTACCATACACAGCTTAGAGAAGAAAGCTTTATTTGGCTCATGGCTTCTGTCGATGGTCCACTGGCTCCAAGGCAGAAACATCATGGTGGAAGGGCATGATGGAGGAAAGCTACTCAACCTACAGCAGCCGGAGCAGAGAGTGTGAGAACAAGCCAATGAGAGGAAGGTGCTGAGGACAGGATACTCCTGAAGGCACACCTCTGGTGACCTCCTTCCTCCAACAGGGCCCCACCTCCTCACTGCCCACTGAGCTATAAATCATCCATGGCTAATGGCTTGATGCTTTTAGTGAGGCTAGTGCCCTCATGATCTGACATCTAAAGGCCTCATCCATGAGTGCATGAGACTTTTGGGGGACATTTTAGATCCAAATCATAAGGTTCCTATTTCCCTCCAAATCATGAGGTTTCCATTTCTCTAAGCAAAGTCTGAGACTTGGGTGTGGACAGCTTGTGTGGGGGAGGGGGTGACACCAGAAAGCCCACATGAAGAGGCAGAAAGAATGGGATGGGAGTGCATTAGTGCAATGATGTGCTGGCTACTGCAGCCTCTGAGAAGGCTCCAGAATGCTCCAAATGCTCTAGCACAGCTCTCTAGATTGTCCTCTTCTGACCGGAGAAGACAGGGATGCCATGACCAGTTCCTGTGCCCAGGGTGAATACGCCAGCACCCCTGGCCTGAGTCTGAGTGTGAGCAGGGCTCCTGCAGGGATGTGTGACAAGAGACACAGGAAGTTCAGCCACAAGCTGGCTGAGCCGGGAAGTCTGAGCTCACACCAGCTTCCCAACACAATGGTGGCAGCAGAAATGGGGCCCAGGGGAGAGACACCGACAGCCCAGGCCTCTGCTGCCTCCTGCCCTCATCAGCAAACCACACATTCACTCAGGTATCTGCCATCACTTAACCTATATCCAGGTGGCTTGGAGGAGGTAGACCTCTGGAGAGTGGCTAGTCCGGCCCCTCTAGGCCACAGTCATCACAGTGAGTGAGAGCTCCAATGCCTATGCTTACACAGCTGAGCACATACAATATCCCTGGAGAACATCAGTCATCTTGCATCTTATCACAACTTGAGCCAGCCTCGTCAGATGAGTGCAGAAAGAATTAAATGTCGTCATTGCCAAGTATAGATTCTCTTTCTTTACCCTGATATGAGCAAAGAGGAAGGCTGTCCCAGTTGGCACTAGCAGTCATCTTGTGCCTATGAGGAGAAGTAGTGGAAGTGCAAAGCTGCCTCAAGACCCAAGGAGATGATGGCTCAGCAGGCAATGAAGATGCAAAGAAAAAAACAAACCTTCTGAGTGAATAAAAAACAGGAGTTTAGGAATCCATAGACGGGAATGAGAAAAAATGGAGAGGAAAACAGGAAGACAGACGGTATTAGGCAGGTGGTTAGACATGAGTCTACCGAAGTAGTATGCCTTGCCAGTTAACTAAAGAAACAAAGATGTCAATGTATAATACGTCTGTAATCATTTCTTAGGTCTCAGACCCAGAGGGATCCCTCGGAGTGCAATGACATCTTGAGGTCACACATCATGCACATTCCAGGCCACCTGGCCATCTAGCTCCAGAACAAGGCACACAGTATTCCTGGCTGCCACAGCCTGCAGCTCATCTTCAGGCCCCCTCAACCAGGGAGTGAATGAACACCCAGGCCCTGTCCCTTAGAGGGACAAATGGGGGTGCATGATGATTCTCCAGTGTACCCTCCAGGAATGAGCCCAACCCCCCCACCAAGTTAACCTTCTCATCATTGGGCCTTGGTGGCATGTGTCCCCTCCCCAGGACTTCCTCGGGTCACCTCCTG
>RJWT010040174.1:0-12540 GCA_004365215.1 Cuniculus paca
GACTCAGAGGTGATTCTTCCATCTCCTGGACGGGCTCCCACCGACTTATTCCCTTATTCTAGCCCCCTTGGGACACCGCCGCTTTCCATTCACATCTCCATGATGCTGCCCTCCCTGAACTCTGCCCCTGCCCAGAGTGGGGTCTCTCCAGCCCGCACAGTGGCCCCCTAAGCAGCCTCCCTGCCCACGAAGCTTTGGCGCTGGCCACAGCACGTGCTATGCTGTGGGCCCCTCTGCCACTCCTTCCTGGTTTCCGGTTCCAAGGAACCCTGCTCCCCAGCCGCACACCGACACCCATGGGGGCGGCATCCCTTTTCCTTCCCCTTCACTCCCACGCTTCCTGCTCTACCGTGTCACACAGTCTCATGCTCGCACCATCTGGCTGATCACACAATCACCTAACTGAACAGGGTCCCTGCCAGTGACCAGAAGGCAGAGCCCCTGGCTTATGGTTAATACACTGTGTCAACTTGAGCAGTTTAGAAGTTTAACTGAGAGACTCAGCAGGAAGCCAGGGTTCTCACTTTGTAAATATCCTCATCCTGTGCAAAGGAGGGCAAGCACATTTTGTAAGTGTTACACCTACCCTGTAGGTGGAGGGGGGTGGCCATATACAATTTAAGGGATGGAGAAGAGGCTTGTGTTTTTAGTTCTTTTGCTCTGGCTGCTGCCTTGAAGTGTTGCCCCTGTGCCATGCCTTGGAGCCAGCTGATTATGGACTGAAATCTCCAGAAACTGTGAGCTAAATAAACCTTTTCTTCCCTAATTTTGGGTGTCAGGTGTTTGTTTCAGCAACGAAGAAAAGTAACCAAGACACCCTGCTTGGCCCTTGCTCACTTCCACATGTGTGGCTCCAAATACATGTGGACAGCAAGTGTTTTAAAGACTCAGGGTGGATCAGTGAGGGAAGGAGGAAGGAAGCAAGCAGGACATTACAACATGACTCCTAGAAAAGGGCATAGGGACTGGGCTCAGTGGTGCATGCCAAAAATCCCAGAGACTCAGGAGGCTGAGACAGGAGGATCGTAAATTCAAGATCAGCCTGGAAAATTGAGTGAGATTCTATCTCAAAACAAAACCAAATGGACTGGGATTTAGCTCTGTGGTACACCATTTGCCGGGCATGAATCATCACCTGGGTTTAATTCCCAGAACAGCAAAAATCAAAAAACAAAAACAAAAACATAGCTTTTGGTGAACAGATAGTCTTGTGCTCCACGGGTGGGTTGGAAATTCAAAGACCACCTGGGTATATGCCCCGGTTTGGAACAGGCAGGCAGTCGGCTGTTGGTGGTGTATGTTGGCTCATGGATTGGTCTGGAGGGATGCCCAAGGTGAGCGAAGAGGATCCTGAAGATTGTTTCATAGATTTCCCTCATGGTACAGCTGTTCTACCCAAATCCAGAGGTATGGAGGTTGGCGGGGGGCGGGGGCTAGTCCACCCGCAGCAGCTAAATCTCTGAAGACTTCAGTGTTGACACTTTGGGGACTACTTAATTCTGTTGGGTAACAAAAGAGAACAAAGAGGAAGGAAGAGAAAGATGAATCCTGGCTCCCTTCACCTATTCCCTTTCTTGCTCCCCAGACTGTGTTGGTGGGGACGCCCTGTCACCTCCCCAGCTTCCTCATGCTCACCTCCTTGCATCCCCAAGCACACCAGGCCCGGTGTCGCCTCAGCATGGGCACTGTCCCCACTGCTGGGGACCCTCTCCTCTAATCCCCCAGGCCCTCCCCAGCCTCTTTCAGGCCCTGGTGTGGAGGCCACCATTTAGCAGGGCCCAGCTGGACCACTGGATTTAGCACAGCACCTTCCTCTCCGTTACTGTTCCTATTTTCCAGAGCGCGTGCCATCTTTTAACATACCATATCATTTACTTCATGGTTTACTGCTTACTGTTTATTTCCTGTCTTGCTCTCCTTGCTAAAATATAAGTTCCATGAAGGGCAAGGAACTCTGTTCTCTCCACTGACCTCTCTGGAAAACCCCCATGAATGTTATTAAAATAAGAGACAGGGTGGCAGGGGCGCTATCTGGAGGGGATGGTCTCAGTCTAAGGGAGGATCTGGAAAAAGTCACAAGTGCCAATGACTGAAATCTGGGCCCAGCACTGAGTGTGGCAAGGTAAAAACACTCACCTGCATGGGCCACCTCCTCCAAGCACCGTGAGAGCTGTTAGTAATGCAACCCAATTTTTCAGCCCCACATTTGTGAAACTCATTATCTATAATCGCTGAGTTCCAGAGCTCCCAGATTTCTGTTCTCATCACATAAAAAGGTGGTGATAGGGAGGAAAACTAATCCCCATTTTGTAGGTTGGAAAGCAAAAGAATAAGAGAAACTAAACGAGGGGCAGTGAGAATGTCTCTAGGAGGAACGAGAAAAACAAAGTTGCCGCCTGGTTCAGCCACTAACTGGGCTGGGTGACCTTGCAGGAAGTCCTTAACCTTGAGCTTCCTGTCTGCACAGTGGAGCTAACAATGCGCATTGCACATGGCAACCCACCCTTAAACTAAATAATGAGCACAGAGCACCTCCCCAGGGGCTTGCACACAGCAGGTGCAGGCTAAAGGCTGGTTACCTCCTGAACTGTGTCCTTCCCGACTCCAGTCCGGCACTCAGCAGACAGTTGTGTGGGTGTGACCCTGGACACAGTTGGCTCCTTTGTGAGCTTGTCCCTTCCCCTTCATTCTTTTATACAACAAATATTTACTAAGTGCCTACTAAGTGCCAGACACAGTGTAAACTCTGGGCATAGAAAAATGAACAAAATAAACAAAGCCCCTTGCTCTTGTAAGCTTACATATAATTGATTGCATTGCATGACTTACATTATACCACAATAGAGTAAATAATGACTCCGGGTGCTGGCTCTTAAGAGCTCTGGAAAGAAATAAAGCAAGTGAAAGGAATGGAGTGTGTAGAGGAGACGCCACATATAAACCATGACTCCAAAAACCAGAAAGTGCCTCCAGGCATCTTGGGGGAAAGTTTCAGGAAGGGGAAGGTAAATAGGCTTCCATCTGTCCTTCTGCCCCAACTCATCACAGAGTGGCTCTAGGGACTGTGCTGAAGTCCGAAGGTGGCTTAGCTTTTACTTGACATCTCCTGGTTCCCTCCTTCCCACCCACCTCTGTCCTTCCTGAGCATGGGTATCAACAAAGAGTGACCTCTGTCTTTCCTCCACAGAACTCCAGATGTCCCCAGATGTTAGCTTTCCTGTAGAAGCAAACACAACCCCTCCCTGCCATACAGAGGGACAGCGAGGGACGAGCAGGTGTGGCTGTCCCGGGAAGGAGCTCTCTACCCAGACCTGCTGGGGCAGATCTCAGCGGGGTCACCTGGGAAGAGGAGCAAGGTTCCCCTGCACAGACCAGGACAGATGCTTCTAAAACCAACAGGGAAAACTTAAGGAAAGGTCGAAAAAGAAAAGAATTCTGCTACTTCCCTTAATCAATAATGGCATAAGCCCCTCAGGAAGTGGGAAGACCCTGGCATTCACTGACTGCTCCAGGTGCTAAACCACTAAGTGCACGACATAAACCCAAACAACTCAGTCCACCAGTCATGAAAGACAGTCCTCCTCCAATCCATCACTGATCAATACTTTTGTAAAATGCAATAAACGAGAATTACTAGGAAAATAAATTTAAGAAGACATCAAGATAAAACCCCAAGTGTTTATTGTTAGATTCGACAGATATAAAACCGTGTTGTCACGTTGCCATAAAAGTCTCTGAGTACTCACTTTCAATTTCTGTACCTATCTCGTCACAAACCAGAAGCGATGAGGTCGCAGCCTGACACTAGGACTTGGATCTCCCTCTAAAATCATCCCAGCTCAGTGATGCCCCCAGGTATCTGGCCATCAGAGCATGGAGCAGGACAGATACTAAGCGGAAACACCAGCCAGAGGTTCCAGAGAAACCTGGGGCACCAGGCCAGTTGCTTTAGGAAATGTGGATTTAGAGACCCGGGGCTGTGATTTTCTAACATTATTTACTCGGCAGCCTGGCTGAGAGAAATCTACCACAATAAAGCCCACATTATCCACAAAACAATGGTCTATTAAAATCACAATGCTGTCACACGCGTTCTTGGCACATCTACCCCGACTCCAGCAGCTTTAAACTTGACCTCTGGGGTACAGTGGGAGGGAGAGGCGCCACTGCCTTAAAGCAGATGACTAATTTTCTTTTACATTTAACAGGCTGAATTTCTTGTCCACACACAGTTCTTTTCTATTCAAGCCTTCCACCTCCTCAACTCCAAAACAATACCTTTGAAACCTAGAAAATGATGATTCTGATATGGTACCTAATTCTTTCACATATACCTTAAAGAACCAAAAAAAAAAAAAAAAAGTACATTTCAGAGCGCTCAGAATAGAGGAGGAAAGTTCACACAATTCTTCTGACCAAAAATAACACCCATGACTCACATACTCACTCCACCAATCCATCAAGCAAACTTGCGATGCCTGCTTATAATTTATCAGCCCTGCAATGCGTTTTGCCTCTGTGTTATTGAGAAGAACTCTGTGCCCATCGGTTTAGAATAACATTACTATGTAAAGGAAATGTCAGGGGAAAAGGTGGGAACTGCCTAGGACTAGTGCTTCACAGGGATAGAAAACAGAATCATGAGATTATTTCCTCTCCATCTCTGGGCTGGGGGGCAGCATCAACAGCAAAATGTGGAAAGCTTTACAAAGAAGTCTCTTTTAAATATTCAAATCCGCCCAGGGCTGACATTAAACATTGATATTTTCTCTGTGATAATAGAGGAATTGTGACTACAGTTTCCCTCTTGTGGAATACAATCATCAGAGTTTCACCTTCCTAGGTAGGACTATATGATGGTTAAGCTTAATTGTTAACTTGACTGGGTTATGAGGTGCCTACATCATGGGGATGCTAAACTCCTCAGTGGATTAACCTACTGATACTTATGACTGAACATGCGTCAGGACACAGGGCCCAATTGAAGGAAATAGTCCTAGGTATGTGACTCTGGAGGATATATCTCTCACTAGTTTTCTACCTCTAGGCACTCCTTCCAGGTGGCCATGAATAGAGCAGTTGTGCTCTACCATGCCCTTCTGCCATGATGTTTCTTCCATGGAGCCAGCCTACCATGGACTGAACCCTCTAAAACCATGAGCCAAAATAACCATCTTCTCCTGTAAGTTACAGGTATCAGCTATTTCATACCAGTAGTAGGAAAGCTGATCAATACAGAGTTTAATCTATTAACTTGGTGATGGAAAAGAGAAAATTCTTGGCTGTACAGTAAAGTGGGGACATCTGAGGTCAAAAGTATACTGCAGTTCTCCATCCTGGAGTACTTTTCTTTAATAAGGAGCAACTCAACCCTCAGTCACAATAGTTGTATACCAGAACTTCTTGCCCAAATCAGCTCCTGCTGACAGACATCGGATGCCATGGAAATGCTCTCTGCACAGGGATGATGACTACACATCCTGACAGGTGTGTGATGCCAAGACAAAACAGTGGAGGGAGAAGCAAGCTCTTACCCCATGCTCTTCTAAACTTCTTTGCAAAAATCCTTACCAAGGTAGACTAGTTCCCATCTTCAAATCCTACTGCATCCTTGATTCTCTTGCCTCTACCACTCTTTTAATTCCCCTACCAATGCCATAAAATATGTCAAAGCAGCTTACATGATAGATGCAACAGGATAAGAACTGATGGGAGATTTTAAAATATAATTATGTGTCATCTGGTGGTGATCATCACTGTGAGGACTTCTGTTTTCAAAGATTAAGTAATCAACACTGGTTCACAAGGAAGAATTGCAGGACACTGGTTGTATGAAAAAGTCTTAAATCTTTTAGATGGGGAGAAAAGGATTCACTAAATACCACAGATATGCCTACTCTTAAAAATGAAAAGACAGATAGAAGGGGGATCAGATGCCACCTCAAATTATGCCACTTTGTCATAAGGATTATTTGGAGCTGAGAACCAACAGTCCTAGGAACTGTTCTCTGCACTCCTTTTCCTGCCTAACAGCAAGGCATAAGTTTGCCTTTATTAAGTCTCTGCCTCCCCAGGACCAGTAAGAGAGCAATTCCTCACCTGAAAAAGAATCATACCAATAGAAGTCTTCCTAAACAAACCTTACTAAAATAACTCTTCTCTTTCATTATTTTTCCAACACATTTTTAGTCATTTTTCCACATTTAATCATCTCTCAACATCTGAATTCCCTTTCCTTTGTTAAAATAGTATATAAGACACCGGGCGTGGCGGCGCACTCCTGTAATCCCAGCACTTGGGAGGCTGAGGGAGGAGGATCATTGCAAGTTCGAGACCAGCCTGGGCTACAAAGTGAGCCCAAGGTCAGCCTGAACTGCATAGCAAAACCCTGTCTCAAAAGACAAATAAATAAATAAATTAAAATAAAATAGTATATAAGCTCTGAGTCTGACTGCTTCTCTGAATTTCACTTCTTTTCTGCAAATTTCAATTGCAAATTCTAAATACTAATAAAATTGTGTGCGTTTCCCTCTTGTTAATCTGGGTTTTTTTTGTTGTTGTTGTTATTTATATTTTTATATCCCATCCCCATCAAACCTAAGAGGGCAGAGGAAAGACTTCACCTCCCTACAGAGAAAACCAAAAGAAAAAACTAGAAGGAAAGTTTAAGATACAACTTCTAAACTTGTAGTGTTCCAGACACTGGAAACAGGAGTCAGAAAGACAAGTCAAAGGGCTAACATTCTAAGAACAATCCCTCAAGTCATCCCAAATCTTTGGATTTTATTAGATACACATTATTTTAGTAATCTAACCATAAAATAGTTATTCTACATCATAAAATAAAAATAATGTACACTGCAGAGTCCTGCAATACCCCCTCTCAATTTTCAGACATGCAAATTAGAATAGGAACTCAAAAATGAAAGGAAAACAAAATAAGAGAGACAGACAGACAAGCAAATGTCTGATTTAGGCACTTCCTCGGGAAGAGTAAAGGAAGAGAGGGAGAAAGGAAGAAACAGAGTCCAGGTTTATGCAATGCTGTTCGAATACAGGGTATTAAAAGTTTCTTATACCAGGCCTCTTAAATCCACCTCTTTCAGAGGGAAAAGTACTAAATAAAGCAAGAATACATAAATAAAAAAAAAAGTTTGATGAGACACAAAGTGTTCTTGAGTGGTGTGATTGATAGCAAATTTAATTGCAATTTCTACTCAGCTGCTTTGGCCCTTTGCAAACAGTAATGGAGTAAAACTTGCTTTGCTTAGCAAGCGCCCCTTGTTCAACTGCCAAAGCAATGACCTCTAGGGCAGAGACAACTCCCTCATTTACAAAAAGCCACCAGTGTAACGTTTCTTCTGCACCTGGTCTTGGGTTTAAGGAGAAACCTTCAGCGGCCTACTCCCTCCTGTTCATCTCAGAACATGCTTGTGAGTGAATGAGAGTTTCTAGGCCTCAAAGCCCAACTCTGGTGAATGGGCTTGGGAAGCTGCTATTTAAATACATGTTTGCTTAATTCTGGTCATTCTACTTTTGCTTCTGCCACTTAGGGGCTCCGTAAGTATAGCTCCCAAGTACTTTAGACTCCTCAAGCCTACATTTACTCATCTAAAATTGGGGGATGCTCCCTATTTCTTTGCAAAATTGTTGCAAGGATTCAAAGGCCTTGCAGTGAGGGTGCTTTGGTGCTCAGGATGTGGGAAGGCACAGCCCACAGGCAGCTGGCCCTTGGATGTTTTCCTACCTTCCCCAGCATAACAGTTAAGTCATGCCGTTCAAAGTGTTATGAAAAGAAACATCTCAAAGCACTTCAAGTCTTTGAAGGAAGTTTTAGGTTTTGAGCATCAAATCAGGACGTAGGTACAAAGTCACTCTGATTTGCAGCCACAGGGGACTCAAATAAGCTTGACCAAGAAGCTTTTCTACTGCAATAAAAGGCTCCCTCCCACCCCACACAGGGCCACTCTACACTCCGTTTTCTACAGAGTTGTCATCTTGCACTTGTCACCATATAAATAAGCCATCGCTTTTTAGAGGCAAGAAAGCAACGACTCCCTCCTGGACCCAGAGAGACAGCTCCCAAGGTACGACTGCTGGTAATCAAAACAGGAAAAGACAAAGAGTTTAAAATGTGTATGACTGTTTGTTCAAGGAGGAGCTTGTGGGGTGGAAATGTGCCGCTGTGACCTGAAAGAACCCCATCTCATAAGAAAATTAACCCAAGATAATTTAAATTCCCCTTTGTCTCCTTTGGAGGAACTGCTTGTTTAGCAAAAGAAAAATATATAAGGGTCATGTGAGAGTCTTCGGTGAGCTCTCGCTGCGGTGTGAGGCAGCGTGCTGTGTACAGTTCTGCCTGGAGGAACAAGCAGACGTCCCCATTTCGGTGTCCCATGAGAAGCTATTAGTGCCATCGCTGTTGTCACGATTTCTTCACAGCTTCTTTAACGGATGATTTGCCATTGGAAATTGAATTGTTTTAAAAAGGATTCCAAGTTCCAAAAGAAAACCTCAACAAACTATGTCTCTCAAACTACAAACAGAAAAGTCCTAGTCTGTCCTGCAAGGGGGTGGTTTTTTGAAAGCAGGAAAACTGTTATGGCCATGGGAAAGAGGACTGGCTATAGTAAACCCCTAGCGCAGCTTCCAATCCTTCACCATTCCTAAAGAGAGGGCTCTGAACGAGGCATGCAATCTTTGGACTTCCAAGCGGAGCTGCACTGATTGCTGACCATAGCTCCTCCCTGCTCAAACAGTCAAAGAACCAAAGACAGAGCCAAAAACCTGATTTACAACACCAACTACCACCAGTGGGTCTAGATTCCGGTCCTGCTCTAGTTAGCTGCTCGGTGGTCTTGGATAAGCTGCAGGAAAAATCTAAATTATGCAACATCCATCAAACACTCATCACCTATCAGGCAATGAGTGGTATAACCATTACTACACCAGTTCCTCAGAAGGACATTGTGAATATGTCTCATTTTAATATCCATTTTGATGAGAAGGAAATTGAAGTTCAGAGAGGTTATACACACTGCCCAAGACCACCCAGCCAGCAGTGGAAGGGTTAAGTTTGAATCCTTGCAATTGGATTCCTGAATCTAAGCCGTTCTTATTTACTGCCACCTCTCATGCTGCCTGGCAACTTCGTGAAAGACAAACCTGCTTCTGTGACCTCAGAAGACAGTGGGGAGAATCGAACAGAGAAGAGCCCAGTGAGGAGGTCACAGAGTTTCCCCTTCTCAGCTAAGAAACAGAGAGCTTCAAGGACGATGGGCAGCAAGATGTTCAGTGGCTCCCAGTCTACACACCTTGTGACCTCTGAGTCACATCTGCTAACCTGGCAGAGGCTTGTGGCACCCTGCCTTCCACTTGTATGATGCATAAATACCCCATCCACTGTCTCACCCCTGGGATCAATGTGGCAGGGTCTGTAGGGGACACCCCTTTCCAGCTGATGGGGCAAAACACTTGTGCCTCCTCTCCTTTCCCCTACTCCCCCACACTTGCTCTCCAAAGCTGCTGAATGGGAAGCCACCTGGTAACCAGGCCCTAAACGCTGAGTGCCACATTTCCTTCCCACACTGGGCTAATGAAGAGAGCAGCTTTACACCACCAACCAAAACCCAATCACATGCCCCAGTCAACTAACAATGAGCCAGTGACAAATAAAACTTTAAAACATTCTAAAGGGACAAGAGTCTTCTTTTCGTCTAATTCTAGAACTGTGCTCCCCCAGTCTTCATCAAGACATTTCTGCCATTACTTATCCAGAATTCCCTCCCTAACCTTGGCCTGCATTTGCACTGAATACCATTTTACATCCTATACACTTTAATGATACTGTTGACTGTCTATTTATGGCATCGCTACTAGAAATTAGATGACTATATTATTGATCATCTGAACCGAGCCGCCTTGGCAAGTGAAAGGTGCACTAATAAAATTTGATGCCAAGGTAAGAGGTATAAATGAGATAGTCTTGGGAGAGCTGAGGGTGCTCACCTTAACTACAGTACCACTTCAATTAGTTCAGGGGTTCGGGTCAAACTCTTCTCCCTCCTGTGTCCCGTCTAAATGAGCACTGGAAGCAGGCACAGTCACACACATCCATAGGCCCAGCTTTTTGGGAGGCTGAGGAAGGAGAATTCAAAAGTCTAAGGCCAGCCTGCAAAATGTAACAAGGCCTTGTCTCAAAAAAAAAAAAATTAATTAAATAAGTAAATAAATAAATACACTGGGGTCGTAGCTGAGTGATAGAGCACTTGCCTAACATGTGTGAGGCCCTGGATTCAACCCCTAGCAGTGAAAAAAATGGCATTGAATACACACAGTGTGCACACTAAGGACTTACTGAGTCTTGGAAGTTGTTAGGCAGAGCTCCAAGAGGGCTGCGCGGTCTCAAGCTGGCCTACAGCAGCAGGTGCCTACACTGCCTCCGTGGGCCACTCCCTCGACCTCCATAAGCCCCCATTACCCATGAGCAGATGACCCTGATGATACCAGGACCCACCTCCCATGACTGGGTGGAAAGTGAATGAGACCATCTACTGCGAAGCTCCTGGTAAACTTGAACTCTCAATACCTCTGGCTGTGGAACTGGGCCACACAGCTGTAATCCCAGCACTCTCGGGAACCTGAGGTAGGAGGACAGCAAGTTTGAGCCCAGTATGGACAATTTAACAACTTAGCAAGACCCTGTCTTGACATGAAGAAAAAAAAAAAAAAAAACTAACTGAGGAGTTAGCTCAGTGAAAAGGCCTTGGGTTCAATTCCCAGTACTGCCAAAAAAAGGAAAAGTAAAGTTGGCTGTGGGCAGTATCATAGATCATTCTGGGGCGCTCTTAAGCAAGCATGTTTAACATGGACGTTTGTGGCACTGTCTGCCCGGTTTCCTCTCACAAGGCAATAGCAGGAGCCACCTGGGTCTACAGGAAGCCCACCGAAGGCTTCCTGGCCCTGATGTGGCCTGGCCTGAGCCTGGCTGTGGGAGTCCACCCCAGGGGGCCCAGGGCGCCAGGCTTTTCCTAGTGACCACCGTGCAGGGTCTATGGTTATAGGAGGGTTGGCTGCCACGTCAGTGATCTGAGGACAAAGTGGGGTCACTAAAAAAATCTACAGTGAGCACAGAGAGAGCTGAGTACAGAGCAGAGACGGGGACAGCTGAGCCCTGGTTGTGCCCACCCTGAGGCCAGCTGCATTTCTGCTCCCATGAGGGCTGTTCAACCAACTCCTGTGTCCCTATGAACCAGAAATCTGCTCCATGCCCCAAGCTACTTCAAGCACTAAGTGCAACTAAAAGGATCCTTACACACTCCTTACATCCTCTCTATGCCACGGGTACCATGTTTATTCCTATTTTGTGGGTGAGAAAATTGAGACTTGGACACCCAGAGGAGATTCCCAAGGCCACACAGTTAGTTTAGAAAGTATCATTGCTGACCCCTAACAGCCCTTTCATCCAGGATGACCAATCTAAGCCAATCAGCATGAGTATACTCCTCCAAAGATCCTCAAACTAGGAATTGGCATACGTCCCATGCTAGCCAACCAGCTGGAGGGAAGAGCTCCTATGCCAGGACTGGGATTTTGATCTCTCCAGTATAGAGGAATCAGCCATAGACACAGGAAGCTGACACGACAATGGTACAGCAGTCGGGTAAAATCCAGGATGCCCAGCTGAATATGAATTCAGATAAACAGTGGAGAACCTTTTAGTGTAAGTATGCCCCCAACATTGCACAGGACACACTCTTATATTAATGAAGTATTCACTGGCTATCTAAAGCCCAAGTTTACCTGAGGGTTCTGTATTTCTATTTGCTAAGTGTGACAGAGTGGAGAAAGTACACACACGAAAGCTTTCTGAGACCACTGATCACTTAGCACCTAAAGCCTGTGCTAGCCCGGGACTTCTGGTTATGCCAGGCAAAGGGTTCCTTTATTGGTCACACGGCTTAGGATTTCTGCATCCCCAAACACCCTATCTCATCCAATGAATCAGTGATTCCAACCGAGGAAGGCTGCATAGACCCAGCTCCCACCACCATACTAAATCCTAAAAGAACGGAAACTAAACGCTGCATTAAAAGCTACATCACCAATGTTTAGGCCCTTGAACTTGTATTTTCAAAACTGTAAGAACACCGCTTGACAGACTTAGTGGAATTCATCAGATTCTCCTCAGTCGATGTAAATTTTTTATTATAAAGTCACAGAACGTGAATTCACTTAAAACTGTAAAACTCCTTCATGAATACTAACTCTAAAATCACAGCAAAAATGACTGCTTATAACCATCAAAAACACCCCGCAATTCAAGAGGAACGATTCTAGTTTTTAAACAGTAATGATAAATTTTCATGTAATTTTGCTTAGAAAAAAACAACAATTAGCTCCATAGAAAAATTAGACTTTAGATCAAAAGTAGAACATTATAAGCTAATCGCATAAACCAGAAAGGAATATGGAAGCAAGCAGTCATCGATGACTGCAGGGGTGACCGTGGGACTGAGTTGCTGTTTACAGGTACAAGTC